>CM070637.1:5771024-5987175 GCA_036346255.1 Ampelocalamus luodianensis | reverse complement strand
CAGCATTGCATACATGAAAATACACTACTACACAAAGGGTCATCACGAGCGATTCTAAACGGTCATCACAAATGGTTTCTAAACCGTCGAATTTATGTATCTGTGATAACAGCGATTATCACGGATGGTTTGTGATCCATCGTGATAAGTCACAAGCAGAGCGATTTTGGATCGGTTGCAGTGAAGGCCTAATATCACATACGGCTTCTACAAAAGCTGTCTATGATACAACGGCCATCACAAACGGTTATACGTACCAACCGTCTGTGATTGGAGACATCACAAACGGCTAGTAAAAATAAGCATCGTGATCGATATCGGCATATCACAAGCGGTTGTTGGTGGTAGCCGTGCAGTGATAGTATGCCTTCACAGACGGTTTATACCACACATCCGTCTGTGATAGTTTGTTCTATACCTAAATAATTTTTCTGTTTTTCGGTTAGCCCTAGGAAATGTTAGCCATGCCTGTTGAAAACAAGCAAGCACAAAACAGATAAATCACATATAAGTGAATTACAACTCAACGTGATTTACAACTCAAAATCAATTATAAAAGAATGTTCATGTATTGTCGCTAGAGTTACAATTGAATTACAACTCAAAGTGAATTACAATTGAATCAACTGTTTGAACATGTATTAGCTGTACGGTTGGGGGAGTGAAACTCTCCTTTCGGGTTAATGATCTCCGCCACGATGAAGGTCGAAAGCCGTCCTTGAACGTTCGAGAGTTCGTCCAGATGGAATGTACTTGATTTGATTGTCATGCTATGTCGCTAGGAATAGTAAAGTAGTAAACATATATATTTAAATTGATAATTAGGAAATAATTATTGTGAGATTGACAAACCTTTGGATCATTCGTCTTAGCACTCATGATTTTTTGCATATGATGGCAAACATAGAATGCACATATGTTGCCTTGTAGTTGCTAGTGGCACAGCAAAAATAGAATTACATATATAGGTATAGTCAGTTCAAGAGGCATATTACGAAGTGTGATATTGGATTATTAATTGTGTTGTAGTGGGCACCGAAAATTACGTCCTATGTTGCAGTGTGGGTGTGGCGCTCGATTCCATGTGTCTCCCTGCCCTTGCAACATAGGCACTGAACGACCTATGTGATTCCAAAAAGTTATCCTCGGCCATTTGAAATGAAGAAAGACTATAATAGAGTTATGTATAGAAGAAATGAGCATACCTATTGAGTATTTCTTGCACAAGGGTGATGTCGTGGTTGTACCTGAGTAGGGAATTAAGGTATATTACCTTGGTCCACTTTGGTACAATGACTATAAGGATCCATTGCCACCTACTCATGTATGTCGTTGTAGTCATTAAACCTAAGTTTATGTTACGTATAAAGTACAAATGAAATTTATATAGCAAGTAGTGAAGCACTTACTTCTGGTTGTAGGGCACCAGTATGTAGTCCTTATTGCCCTAAGCAAGCAATCACATCATTATGTAATTCTCGATGTAGGATGCATCTTCGGTGATGCTTTTATCAGAGATCAATTGTGGGTCGAGGAAACCCACTGGTTCTCGCAATCGTCGGGCTTCTTGCATCATGTATTTATACATAAGCATTGAATTATGACATTTATCTGTATTACGTGAATGTAAAACTTGATTGCACACACTTCTAGTGTCCAGCGTCATAGAAGTGAGGCATCGAGGGCATCAAGGTTGAATAGTTCGAATAACTCTTCGAAACCCACGACAAAGAAACCCGGCTGATCGAGGAAATTCCTCTCCGTGTATCTGGCGGTGATTCCAATAGGCCGGTTTGTCCTCCGCTTGTTGGTCCTCTGCATGTACCAGGCATGCAATCTCTCGCAACCCATTCCCAGGTAGGGTAATTGTGCGTCGGTGACCAACAGCCATCCGAGGGAGAACGTACAGGCCTTGTGTGGCGCCTTAATGTTCTTCGATATGGCCTTAGCGCGTCTCCTGCCATACTTCTTCCCGGGAGACGACTTGGCACACTTTTCTTGTATCTTTGGCGTTGTTTTCACAGGAGCCAATGCGGCGGCCTTCTGAAGTGGAGGTTGAGGTGGAGTTATCGAGGGTTCTATTGGAGATGCATGGTTGTGTTCCAATCGCGGCACTGTAGGGTCCAAGGTGATGTCCCTCTTGGGCCACTGGATAAAAGTGTGCATGACATCCCCTAGTGTTATGATATCTTCATTCGGGGGCTTCTCCAGCGAGGTTGTCATGAAATTGTCATGTACCATGTCCATCTGGAGCTTGGCGTAACCCTGCGTTATCTGGGCACCGTGCAGCACTATCCCTTCCTGGAATGGAAACATCATCCCCCGCCCAGCCTCAATAGAAATAGACCCAACCAGCCTCACTTAGAGCTTACAGGGCGTGGGTTCCTTCAAAACAACACACAATTAGCTAAGTCGTCCTATAGGTCTATCTTCGGAGCATTCTAGAGATGTACATTACCTGGATGTCGACGATAGATAATTGGACGTCGCTAAGTGGCGTGGACGCACAACAACTCCGACGTTGAGGGACGGGCTCCCAAAATAACGGTCGACTTATGACCGGTTGAGAACTTGATTCATTTGTTACTGCAATGTTGTTATCTATCCTCAAAATTCTGCACGAATCTCTTCTTTCAACCATTCCTCGCACTCGGCCTTGGATCTCTTCCAACTCATATACGCCTCGGAGTCGTGTGGGAATCCCTGCCTCTAAGGTACGTAAACCCCAAGGCCTCACGTGTGACCCGGGTGTTCCTTGTTTTCCAAGGCCATGGATAGCATATCCTTCTCCCTGACTGCTTCGAATGAGCCTTAGGAAGATTCGATACTCAATGTTAGATGCAAGAGGCCATCATGTTATTTTAAACTTATTAACTATAAAGTTATTGACTTATTAACAACTAGGTAGTTCGACATATCTTACTAGACGTTGGGATACTCTCTCGTTTGCTGGTTTTGTGAAAGAGATGGCACCCAAAGACGTGGTTGATGAGCTCGCTCTTAACCAGTTTCGGGCGCGCTCGTTTGTGAACCTGACAAATGGCGGGGAGGCCTCCCACTAGGTTGCCTCCTCATCCTCCCTCCTCCATTGCTGGATTTTACCCATGTATCCAGCGGTGTCGAGTCTATGAGGGTGAGTGTTTAGTCTCTGGAGAACCTTGTGTGTCGCTCTTTGCTGCTGAAATTCAGCTGTCGTCTTCATCTGCACAAAGGCGTCCCTTGTCGGCGGCTCTACGAAAGGATACTTCTTGAAGGGCGTCCAATCCTTCTTCACGTACTTCGTGATAAGCGTGCTCTTAAAGGTCTTCCACGCTTTTTTCATCATGAAGAACACCTGCCATTGCGCAAGTCCCTGGACTTCTGCTAGGATCTCAAACGAACTTGAAATTTTAGCCCACAGTTGCTCTTTCTCTTCGTCAGTCAGAGACTTCCAACTTGGTGTGGTGATGAGGACCCGTTCCCTTCCAACTATCCCGTAAGTGGTCTAGAATGCTACCGCTACTTTCTTGGGATGCATAGGGACCCCAACGGGACTGATATCCACGATGGTCATTTGGCCCTCAAGCCTTTTCAATATTCCTCTGCCATCTCGCTTAGGCATCCCTTTCTTCAGAGCGCCAGACACATTTGGCGGCGAAGACTATGCAAACGCCATCTCGCTCGGGCGCGGATGCATTCGCGGTAAAGATTGTGCGGACACCATCTCACTTACTTGCTATCTATCAAAACTTTTCAGCAAAAGACAAAAGATGGAAAGTTATTTAATAGAACACCTCAGATTTTTTTTGTGCAATGCAGAAGGTTGATTAATTGAAGTTTGCTAATATATAGAACATTGCATAAACTGGTACTACATAATGTGTTAATGATATGGCAATAGAAAATGAGAATGAAAGGCGGCAAGGGAAGATGAAAAATGAAAGGCGGAAGGTGGCCGTCACCTGCTTTGGCAAATCCTCGGACAGAGGAGGGAGGGTACTGTTGGCATAGTGTCCTTCCGCAACATCCGTCACAGATCTTTGAGGAGAACCGAGGAGGGACCTATTTCTGCTTTAGAGTAGAGGGATGTGGGGATGGTCATCTTCAATGGCAGATGATTCTTTTTTATAAAACAAGAAATAAATTCGGTGCGTGAGATGAAGAGACGCATCGGGGAGCCGAAGTGGCATTGATGCAACGAAGAGATGCATCGGCGACGAAGAGACTCATTGGGGAGCCGAAGCGACATACCACAGATACTTTCAACCACAAATCGTCTGTGATACGTAATTATCACATACCGTTCTTATTAAGAACCGTATGTGATAATATCACAGACGGATATAATTAAAAATTATCTACGAAGTCTGCAATTATCATAGACGGTTTTTGTTAAGAACCGTCTGGGATAATTATGTATCATAGACGGTTCTAGCCATCGCTAATAACATAGACGATCACGCTTATAAAATTATCTGTGATAATTACAACATAGACGGTTCCCGAAAACCGTTTATGATGAGGCGTCTAGTATAACCAGTTTTGTAGTAGTGATATAATGATGTTAAATGACTACTTGAAATATGATAATGTTAATTGAGTATGTGAATGATGATGTTCATGACTTAATTGAATGATAATGTATTTGTTTATTGTTCTATTATGTACTTGCTGAGTCTTGGACCCACTCTTTCCTTGTTGCTTTTAGGTGAACAATGATGGTAAAATGTATGGGATGGAGTGGCACATGTGCATCACATCCCATCAATCACACAAACATCTTTACTTAGTTGCTTTCACTAAATCTAGAGACATGATGTTTTCATTTAGAATTGATTAGTAGACTTGGTTATGATTAGCTTAATGATTGGAACTTGGTTTATTTAATCATGGTTTGATTATAATAATTGTTGTCGACCAACGTTCTTGGCGTGTGGTTCCAAGCTATGAAAGTTTCCTTTTAAGTATTTATATTGTTATGTTTGTTGAGAGCTAACCCATTGTGGGTTTTATTCTATGCATTGCTTTAACATGCATTGGTTCTTTGGAATTATTGATAATTATAGTTTAAATTTATGGTGAGAATGGTTTAGTGACATTATGGTAAAATTAGCTGAGGTGTTACAATGAGCTTGAACAATTCGACGTGAAAACTACATTCTTACATGGAGAATTGGAAGAAAATATTTATATAGAGCAATCGAAGGTTTTGTCTTTACGGAAAGGAGAATTATGCTTGCAAGGTGAAGAAATCTCTTTATGGTGCCAATCAATCACCCAGACATGATGGTACAAGAGATTTGACTCTTTTATGATCTCTTAGGATTTCAAAGATTCGATTATAATAGTTGTGTTTGTTTGAAGATCATTAATAGCTCGGCTATTTATTCGCTCATATATGTTGATGATGCGCTAATTACTACAAAAGACAAGTTGAAGTCATAATTGAACAAGTGAATTTGAGATGAAGGATTTGGTGCAACAAAGAAGATTCTTGGTACAAAATTACAAAGATAGACGGTTTGAAAAGTTATACCTAAGTCAGAAAGGTATACGACCAAACCGGTGAATACTCCGTTAGTTGCATATTTTAAACTTTCTTCAGCGTCATGTCCATAGTTAGATGATGAAGTTGAGTAAATGTGTAGAGTTCCATATGCCTGTGCAATTGTTTCACTTATATATACCATGGTATGGTCTCGACCCGATTTATCTCAATTATTGAGTGTTGTTAGTAGATACATGGCTAATCCTAGCAAAGAGCATTGGAAAGCAACTCAATGAATTTTCAGATACTTGCGAGGCACATCTGATACTTGTTTACATTTTGGGAAGACTAAAAATGAAATCGTTAGTTATGTAGACTTAGATTTTGCTGAAGATTTGAACAAGAGAAGATCTTATTGGTTATACTATTAGAGGATGTGTCGTTATATGGAAAGCAAGTATGCAAGCTACTGGTGCCTTTTCCACTACAGAAGTCGGGTATATTACTATTTATGAAGCATGCAAAGAAGTCGTTTAGCTAAGATGTTTGTTTACTGAGTTTTGTGAAAGTATGTCTTGCACTACAATTTCTGCTACAGTCAAAGTGTTATTTGTCTTATGAAAGATCAGATGTTTGATGAGAGAGTGAAGTACATTGGCATAAGATATCATTACATTCGATATATCATTGCTCAAGGTGACATTAGAGTCAGCAAGATATGTACTCATGATAATTCAGCTGATATGATGACAAAGCCAGTTCCTGTGGACGTTCAGGGCACAAGGTGTTCATGCTAATTTGTTTCGAGTGGATCGCGTTTTGTTTCGACTACAGGAGAAATTTGTCTCAAGATGGTGATTGTGGAGTTTGAGTGTGATACCAATTGAGTTTGAGTGTGATACAAATTTCGTTTTCTATTCCAACTCATAGTTCTACTTCTACACAAAGCATTTCATTTACCATTATAAATATATCCATATAGTACATAGAAAAAAGCAACAACTTCATTATAAACATCTCCTCATATAATGATTATCTTCGTGTGTCTATGGTTTTTCCTTGAAAGATTTATCACATAAAATTCGTATCTTTTTGTTTCTATTTTTTCTACGCATTATTTACCACACTAACAAACAGTTGTTTAATTACTCGATCTGCAGCCAGTGCTGGTCCATATGGTGACCACTTGCTTGGAAATGTCCTAGAGGGACACGTCGAAAGCGAAGCCACTGCACGACGTGAAGAGGGACAGGTGGCGGCGCGGGAGCCGGAGCCGGAGCCGCCTGGCTTTGTCGGAATCGGCTCAGGTTTTTTCTTTTCTGGATGCTTATTGCTGAGCTCGTCGATCGTGGAGCACCGCGCGCGTAGTGGGAGCTGTGTTGTCGTATGAGAATTTAACCGGGCGTAGATATATACTACAGTGTACTCCACGTACAAAAGTGCGTCCACTCCGATGAAGAATTATTTAATTGGATGCATCTTTGGATGTTCCTATGCAACATCACATTGCATTTTTATATATTAGAAATGGAAGTATAACTCTCGTCTCTGCACCAATTAAGGATGCACAGCCATAATAGGACCTAAATTCGCTCAAAGAGAACTTGAATCGGGTGATGGAGGTGTACAACCACACCTTCCCACCAACCGAAGCTAGCTCAGTTCCTAACATCACATTGCATATATTGATTCTCACAAAGCTAGCATCATATATCACTATTAAGAATGTGTTTGTTAGGTCGAACTGATTGAACCACTGCTGGGTTCAGCTATCGCTCGCATATTAAGATCAGATGTAAAATTTCGCCAGTATTTTTCTGATCAGATGACCGAGAGGGGTATTATCAAGGCTTGCAGGGTGGTGGCACCTTTCTTGGCTGTGGATATCAGTAAAAGAGGTCGGTATATCCGTATATATACACACACTAGTTGCGCTAAATTCAAAAGTAGTGAGTTCAAAACTTACTTGCCACAAATATATCAAAGGTATAAAACATTTTCATATTCAAATTTAAAAATTCGCATCGATCATACACGTGTTTCGGATGGTTCATGACGTGGGCGTGGGTATGGTACTTCTAAGAGTATGTACTCCTACTTCTTATATAAGACTTAAATCATATGATAATATCTCTTTATCTATTTGAGTATACTCTAATAATGATTCCTATACAGGAAAATATACACTATTCTGTAGCTAAGTGTAGAATAGTTATTCTACTCTCCACCACCTTTCTTGGGTGAAAACCCACTTCCCACCTTAGCAAAAGCTAGTCAAAGAAAACCCACTATCTCCCACCTCCTGTCAACCTCAGACGCTCTCCATCCATCTTTTCCGTGCTTGAGACGATATAGTAATTGACTGGTTTAGATAGAGTAAATCTAAAATTTCGTTGCAGTAATTGTTCTTTATAACGTTCAAACATATTAATCATGGATCTCTTTTTGTTAAGCACATTTTTTTCCAGTAAAATGTTTCAATTTTTACGGATTGTAAATAGAATAAATGGTTCAGGAGATATTGTCGTTCAAAATTTACAATCAACCCACGCTTCTCTCCACCCGCCCTATGCGCTCAGCGTTGTAGTAAATCTCTTGGTAGTGCTGCGTTAAAAGGCACAATAAAGTCAAAGTAAAATCTTTATAGTGCAACACAAAAAATACAATGAGGTCGTGTGGCGCACACGGTTTTACGATCAGTTGTACGACGGAGGTCGAAGCGTAGAATAATTATTTTACACCATGCATTAAATAGCGCTATCGTTAATATATATACACGCACGCGCGGTTGCTGCAACGAGGAAATAAAATATGTGTATAATGGACTGGACGGGGCATAAATAAAGGAACAACACTATTCCGGTGGAAAAAGGGCCTAACGAAATCAGGTTAACAGCACGCCTACTCAAGCTTACCCTGAACTAATAGCCATAAAAGCCTCATATATATACTCTCTAGGCACAAATATAAATCGTTTTGATACATGCAGTCTACCTTCCAAAACGTGGCTATCGATATTTTCAAAAATATTTAGACTGATATACAAAAATTATATATAATATAAACTAATAGTTAAAATTGTATTTTGCGAATCGTGTCAAGGTTTGAAACAACATGTATTCGTGACCAAGGGAGTACTCCCTTTTTCTCCCCGTCCAAAAAAACAAATCCATTTTCTCCCGGCACAATCCAACCCAGCCCGGATTTCTTTCGTCCCTACATTTTCATGGTGACATATATTAATCTCTCTAACAATTAAAACAAATCTACCACATTTATGATATTTCAACATACCTCAGATACGAGTATACGACATGATCTTTTATCCCCAAGTTAAAAGCATGCACGCACTCACTCCCATAGTCCCATCCCATTCATCCACCGATCCATGCATCCATTATGCCTTCCAAGAAAGTAAAACGGGCGGCGCGCGGCACACTAGCTAGCAACTCCGGCCGGCCGGCCGGCCGGCAGGAGCCGCTCTCTCTCGAGTCCGATCGGGCGATCGGTCATGAGTGGCGGCGTAGCTGTCTGTCCCCGTCTCACTCATCCGCACCGCACACAGCCATTGATCGATCGAGATAACGCGCAAGAACTCGTTGCCGCCATCATAAGAGCACCACTATTTAGCTCCGGCTAGAGATAGCTGGTGGACGAGCCTTTCAATCAATAATGAAGCCTCGGCAGCGATAGCGGCGTACAACGGATTGAGACCCTCTACCGTTGCTGCTACTTTCAATCGAGATTGAAGCCTCAACAGTCAACAGCAATAGCCGTGTACAACGGATTGGGATCCTCTGACGTTGCAAGCCCCTCTGCTTTTAACTCCCTTTGGCTGTTAGATTGAACACGGACGGATGGTACAGTACAATCGAGATGGTATTTCATTACGGTGTTTTCTCTGTGGCTCTGCTGCACATTGATTTCGGTACGGAGATCTACATTAAATGCTACGGCACTACTTCTGAGCACTGTTTATGCAGTATGACATCACAGATTAAACAGTGATTTTCTATGGTATAATAGAGGATCTGGATCCGTGTACAACCCGACCTACTGTACCCATTTATGAAAAAAAAAGTGTTTAATTTTATAATTTAAATTGAATTGCAGGCTTGGTCGGCAAGTATGGATTATTGTTCCCTGTTGGCCTTTAACGAGCGCACTGAACACTAGCCAAGCCGGCCAGGCCCCGTCCATCTATCTTGTGACATACGTGTACGACTGCGCGTAATCGCCACAACGGCGCTGCAGGTGGATGAATGGATGCATGGGTGTAGGATATGTGCAACGATTTTTTGAGTTTCGTCGCGTAGTGGATCAGCTGTGGTACTTCTAAGGATAATGAAAGTAGACATACGTATGGAGGTAAATAAAAATAAAAAAATGACGCTTCACTTTGTCTAGTGGACTGGGCGCCCACATGCTTCTCAATTTTTCCAGTGCTGCTCTTGGCCACTCGTTGGTCGTTCCTCCTTTTCTTCCTAGCCACACAGCTCCTAGCCACTTTGTTCCATTCCCTCACATTCGCAACAAACACAGGAGGCAAGGGTCTCGGTCCCTTCAGACGCCACTCCCGGCGTCGCCCCCCTAGTCCCCTCCGGCTCCAGCTGCTCCGCCTCCCTCCACATCCCACCTAAGCCGCCCCGCCCCACTCTCGCCGGCGCCGCCGTCCCTCGACGCCTCGATCGACACCGACCCACCGCTACCCCAACCGCCCCTTTGGCCGCCGCCCCTGCCTCCCAAGCACCGCCCCTCTCCTCTCATTTGCTCAGTGCATCCACACCCAATGAGGTAAGACTCCACCTCCTCACACAAATTTGGATGTGAAATTTCATCTTTTGTTTGTTGTTGAATGAATCATATAAGTTGTTGTTGAACGCCCTGCATGCCGGCTCTGGCTCCTCCGCGCCGCCTCCCTCCCCGTCCCACGCGACTCCTCTCCTCGTGTCTCCTCCCTCCCTCACGAGGTGGTCACGGGAGCAAAGCAAGAGAGCCGGAGGGAAGAATGTTGTAAACATGGGAAAAAATTGTTACACACGAGGAAAAATTGTTGCATCTGACGAAAAAAATGTGCATACAAAATTCGAGATGTTGCCTTTTTTTGATATGTTTGGCGTCTCGGATGTGTTTGTGTGCACGATTTTGATAATAGTTGTGTTATTTTGATTATGAGGACGTTTGTTTGCTTGATCTGAGATTTTTGAGACAATGTTGTATATGAATATTTGATATGTTGCGCAAGCCAAAAAAATGTTGCACTGGTTTTTCTCTATGTTACATTGTGCATTGGGACCAAATGCGGTGGGAAGGTTCCCACCGTGCGTCCGAGCCGTAGTAGCACCCTAATTCTAATCACGCAAACCACGATAACCTATTGTAGAACCAAGAACAGCATGGAAGGGTGAATGAAACCTACATAAATAAAACTCTTTTTCAAGTCTTCTTTTCAAGGAGAAATCAAGACTCTTTGCTTCGGTAGTGATTAAAAGCTACGACAAGATGTGAATATCAGAGTCTAGAGACCTACAATGAAATCTCCAAGAAAAACCGAGCAAAATTAGCCAAAACTTATCTGAATGGTCTGACCTCCAACTAGTGGGTGGTCAATCTCTACTTAGTTGGCGGTCAGACCTCTCCCTTGGGAAAGGTCTAAACAATTAGCTCAAGTAAAACTAAAAACGACACAACTTTCACACGGAGCCTCCAAATGATTTGAAACTTGAACCAAAGCTAGATCATGACTTTAAAAACCTATTCCAACCAAAGATATTGAAATAACTTAAGAGTTGTAACCTTTATGCTCTCAAGGCTCAGATGCACCAACACCGGGTTCAAGACACTGAATGAGTCAACTTTCAAACCGAGGCTCCAAATCACTTGAAACTTGGCAAACATCTTCTCTAGGATGACAAGAACCTAATCCATGAAGAACTTGAAGCAAGTATTTTCAAAGTTTTGACCTCTTTTATCCGAAAGCAAGTCGTGTCAAAATCGAGCCAAATATAAAAAGGAAAAAGTCTACTTTACAACCCTGAACTTTTCAAAAAGTCTGAAAATCAACCCTAAACTACAAAACCGGACATCCTACACCCTCGACTGTTAAAACCGTTCATTTTACCCCCTCAACCGAAACTGGGGGGGTTTTGGGTACGCCACGTCAGCGCCAGCATCCGCTTGGTCCACCTCACCTCCAACTCCTCATCTCCCACTCCTCACCTTCTTCTTCATGGCTTTCCCCTCCCCCAATCCGGAGCTCCTTGCACCACCTCCACTCCGGTCCGACACCGCGCCCAGCCGCCCGCACGCCGACGCCGCTACCCCCTGGCCGCCTACGCCCAGCCGCCGCGGCGCCCCGACTCACCTGCTCGACTGGCCCCGCTCTTCCTCCGGCCTCGGTTCACCTCGCCCAGCCGGCCGCTGTCACCCGATGGCTCTGGCGCCGCGCCGCCTCGCTTCCGACCATCCCCTCGCCTCCCCAACGTGGCCTGGTGGCCAGCGTCGCCGCTCGGCTCTCCCTCCAGCCTTCCCCCACACCCACCGGGGCTCTCCCCTACTCAACGCCGCCACCACGGCGTCCTTGCCGTCTGCCGCCGAGCGCCTCGGCCTCCTCCGCCATGGCTCGCACAAAGTAGTCCCCATTCCGGTTGGTTCTCATGCGCGCTACTTCCCCCTTCTCCCCCTCGACGCCGCCGCGGTTTCTCCTCCCGCCCGGCTGCGTATGTCACCCCGCCGCCACCAGTCGCCTTAATGCGAACCACCGCCACCCATAGGGCCGCCTCATCATCGTCGTCAACATCCTCCTCTTCCCGAGGACATGGAGGTGCTGACAGTGCGGCATAGGCAACCTCGCCGCGCCGCCACAACCGCAGCCGCCCGACTCCCAAAGACGCCACGTCTCCGCCCCATCCATCCGTCGACTTGGCCGCCTCGTGGCGCAGCCTTCACCCCTCGTGGCCGCCGCCCATCGTTGTCGTTCGCAGCAGGAGGGCAACCCTCTCGGACCCGGCCGTCCGTAGCAGGAGGCGATGGCTAGGACAGAGACGCAAGCGGTAGTGGTGGTCAGAGGTGACGGGATCTGGTGGCCGGTGGCGAGAAAAGGAGAGGAGAGTTGAGAGAGAAGAGGGGGATGGAGATGGAGAAGTTGAGCGCGGGAGAAGAAAGAGAGAGGAGGTGATTTGTCTGCTGAGGTGGAAAAGTACGATGACGTGGGTGCTAATGTGGATGCCACATCAGCGAAACCAGAGTGGTTTAGGGCGGAAGGGGGTAAAGTGAACGGTTTTGAGAGTTGGAGGTTGGCTCGTGTCTGGTTTTGTAGTTTAGGGTTGATTTTCGGACTTTTCGAAAAGTTCAGGGTTGTAAAGTAGACTTTTTCCATATAAAAACGATGATTGAGAGGAGCTTGTGGGAGGAATCAAACCAAGATGGCTAAGGATTGTTTCCCATACATCCTAGCATCCTCAAAACACATCAGGAATCTAGCCAAAAGTCCTGAAGATGAAAACCCCCAAAATCACCATTTCTTTCACCAAAACCGGACAAACTCAAGAACTTGCAAAGAACAAGTGCTTATATGGATGGGATCTGGTCTCCAAGAGATATATCTATCACTTACATGTTTTTTACATCAAGCAAGATCAACAGGGGAGAAAAAAACACAAAGACCAAGTCAAATCAAGAAATGAACACTTCAACATTTGAGAGGAAGACTTGGATAAATTTTTAGATTTGATTTCAACTTGGAGATGAATGTTTACAGCCACTCCCTTGTGACGACAAAGACACTAAAGCATCACACACACCAGTGATCTCATCTCTCTTAAGATATCTTACTCAAACCCTCTCTCACTTCTCTACATTCCACTTTCTCTCCCAAACCCTAACTCCTTATAAAGTGGAGGCTCACATGAAACCCTAAAACTAGTCACTTAATGTATACTATCCACTAAGCCATTAGGAAAACCCAACAACATAACGGATTTTTTCAACTCAACACACACACGCATTTCAAAGTGTTGTCTGCCTTGCCCTCCATGGAGTATATCCTTGACCTAATCTACTTAGGCCACCATCGTGGTTTCGCATGCCGCTGCTTTTTGGTATTGGGCAATTTATCATATGCCCATCTACCGACCTTTTCTCATTCCTTCGCCTTGAAGCATTGCCCATGCTTCGTCATCTTCCATACAACCCTAATGAATTTCCACCAAGCCTCTCACACATCCGTTTCCACAAAACCGTTCTCACTTGAAAACGTGCCCAAGTCACTTAGGGTACCAAATGCCTTACCATGCACCTTGACCGCGCTTGACTTCCTTGACCATTTTCGACCTCAGCTCCTCATTGAGCTTAGTCCCGATCCACTTTCTTGTTGCTCATCATGTCCACCACTCCGCAAGCCCCAATCATCTTCCAGCGGCATCTTGACCATTTTGGACCTTAGCTCTCCTAGCAAAGTCTCGCTCTCTTTGCCTCACCATGGCATAGCTACAGAGTCCAACGACCATCACCAACAAGCAAACCGTCATGAATCACTGCACGACATATAAAATCATCAATAGACACAATTGATGAGTCAAGAACACATACCTTCAAAGCTTCACACGATATATAAAATCATCAATAGACACAATTAATGAATCAAGAACACATACCTTCAAAGCTTCACACGGAAAGCATCACCAAGCCATATAGCCATCACATGGCTCACAATGCACCAAGTGTAAATCTCTACCTCAAAGGTCTTTACTTAAACTTTGTCATCTATGGTTCTTGTCTATCTTGCACCATGATGTCGTCGCTCTAACCACTTAACTTCACCAGAAAACACCTTCTCTGGAATTTCAGTTAAACTCTGCCTACTTTCAGTTTGATGCTCAATCTGCCATGAAACCGTTCGAACACATCCCTACACATGTTGTAATTGAACAAAAGTACACATCTATTGGATAATGGACCCCCAAAAGCTCATAGGGTCGGTCAGACCACTTCTATTGTGTTGGTCAAACAACCCTTCATAGTCTCAACCCAAGATTGAGGGATAGGCTTGACTGGCCCTGTAGGCGGTCAGACCACCGATGCCCAGTGGTCTGACCGAACATGTAAATTGGTCAGATCGGCTCGAGGCAGACAACAACTCCAAAATTGCAAACTCCCAAAATCAAATTCAAAGTTTGACAACAGATGCAAACCACAGTCAATTACTCATCACACACCATGGGTTGACCTCCACATGGTCTCACACCTATCATTGCATGCGTGATCGATTGATCTAGCAATATATTGTTGTCTCAGAATGTGGGCTTGATTAGCTAGATATCCCTTTTGATCTCTTTATTTGTCATCGATCGAGATTGGATAATAGTTTGGAACTTTGCATCCGCTGCGACCTACTATAGGATCAGAGATCGGGATCGAGGACTGTAAACCCTTGGGGAGCATTGGTGTGTGTGACCTCCAAAGAGGGACATGCGCTATCGCCTGCCAAATAACATGCATCCCCATCCTATCAATATGATCAAGAATTAAAATGACATCTTGATTTTTTAGCATTTCTCGTCATCGACATCAATAATCGCTTGTTCTCATCTCCTAGCATCTTTTGCAAACAAATAATTAGAAGACCAATTTTTTTGAGGCAGTTAGAAGAAATAAAAGAGAAAACTATGGAGATCATGGGTAAATGATCCTAACATTAGTGTGATTGAAAATTTAGCAATGGTGTCGAGGTGTTTGGAAAACCTCGCTTTTAGCAAAGTTCAACTATTGTCGCCGAGGTGGTCTAACCGCCTTGGGTGGCGGCAAGGTAGTTAGGATCGTGATCTTACTCTTAGAGTCTTACGATTCTATGAACCCACGACAACATGTCGATCCAAATCGCATCGTCGATCCTACTCAGAGACTTAGGGCAAAAAAAATTGCAATTTTTTTAGAGGTCGAACTTCTTTGATATTTTGTTTTAGAGCAAAATTTGTTGATATTAATTTCTGAGAATGAAACTATAAATAAACAAGGAGCATGCAAAATATTGTATCAGTGTAGTAATGCTAGTACAAATATCTATATTATGACATGAGCAATCTTGAGCTTGATAATGATAAGCTATTTATATTCCTAGAGTATGTCTAGCTACTTTTAAGGAACATGCAAGTGGTAAACCATATAAGAAACATACAAATTTATAGTATAGATGTTAAATATGTGTATTTTTATAATTCTGTAGAATCGCTAATTCTACGATTCAATACTACGATTTCGATCCTTCCGAAGGCAAATTGATCCAACTCAGGATCTCGACTCTGACTACCTTGGCTGGCGGTCAAATCTGCTGGGGCACGACGGTCGAGAGGGCCAAAGGTGGCGGTCTAACTGACAAAAATGAAAATTGGAATTTATGGAATAGGCCAAAAATCACTTGTGAAGGAAGATGAGTGGATGTGTTTGCACTTTGTCTCATTGAAAATAGAGTTTCGAGGAAAAACTAGATTGGGTTTGAAATTTCCGAGAGAGTGCGTTTGAAGACATGGTAAAATTTCCTAAGTTGTAGGTGGAATGACTAGCATGTTTTTGCGGTTAGATCGGTGGGGTGGTCGACGGTGGGTGACGATTAGACCGCCTGTGGGTCTTTGGTCTAACCACCAAAGGTGTGTTATGTGCCGGAAAGCGTGATTGTTAGCCCAAAGTCATAGGATTCAGTGCATAGGTGTTGCACGATGTATGTTTTGGCTAACGTGGGTCATGTTGCGAAGAACTTATGTTCAGAATTGATTTCTTGGTCTATTAATGTTGTGTAGATCGTTTGGAGTCAACGACGATCAACAGTGAGGATGATCGGGATTAGGCTAGGAGAGCTAAGGTCCAGAATGATCGAGTATGCCAGGTGAAATGGTTGGACTCAAGCATGATGCTAGATGGACAAGAACTACTGAACAGGAAGTTCGGTGCGACGAGTTGCATCAATTGGCTTGGCGGTCGGTGCAAGTGTCATGATAGTTCAAATAGGAGTCAGATTAGAGAGACTTGCCGACATGAAAAGAACCATTGATAAACCTACACGCGGGAAAGCTTGAGATTGCTTCACGATGATTGGACTCGGCCTTTAGAGAAGGACCGAGATGGGGTGTTTTGGTATCTTCGCCAAAATACCGCGTTGGTGATCTTTGGAGAAACCGCGGCGTAAGACGGCGCAAGGAAAGGGAGTTTAGGTCAAGTGAAGACAAAGATCACAAAGATACAATTCGGAAGACCTAGTTTGTCATCCGCTTTGAGAAGCGTGCGTGAGTGTAGATCCGTTTTTGTGCTTAATGGGCTCTCGATAAGTTTTTTCTCTAAACCTAGCCTCCACTATAAAAGAAAGAGAAGCAGGATTTGCACCAAATCCCTATCAAATGAAGAAACTCTAATTTATGATTTGGGGAAAGTAGAGATAGAGGAGGCTAGGGATTGAGGAGATAGATTGATTGAGTGCTCAAGTTTTGAGTTTTTGTCTTCCATGGTGGAATGGCTGTAAACCAACAATCTCTTGAGTTAATCCAAACAAGGTTTGCCCCAAGATGAGTTCTATCTTGTTCTTGGTCTCTCTTTGATACCTTTGGGGCTTTTGTGTTTCTATGGTTTTGTTTAGGTCTCTTGCTGTGATTTAACTTGTTAGGACTTGTGGGATTTGATCTAGGGTTTTCTTGATCATCTTTCACCCACGAGTAAGCTTTTAGATCAAAGTTTGATTTTCCCGATTTTCGTGCTTTATTGGTCTCATCCAAGAAATTCATGGAATCTTTGCTTCAATTGTCCTGATCGGTGATTGGAATAGGTTTATGACCTTCTTGGTGAGCTATGTTTGAAATCTCAGGGGATTTAAATCTCGAAATCAAAAGTTATGTCGATTTGATATCATCTCGGCCGCTTGCCCAGAGCAAAGTGGTCGATCACCAACTCTTGGCAGTCAAACCGGCGATGAGGTTTTAACATCGGAGATTTCCAATTTCGATGCAAGACTTCTATTGTGTCCTTGTGTTTCCGATCTTCATAGCTTTCATAACCACTAGAGTGAAGAAGTTAAATACTGACAAGGTTGGAAAAGAGTAAGTGCTCATATTCACCGCTCTGAACACCTTTTCGGTCCAACAAAAAGAATTGCAAACACATCTTTCAACAGCACTTCTATTGCGTCGACCCCTTTCCCTAAGACTTTTGAGAATTGAGAGGACGTGTTTATCCATATCATCTTAGCTTAGATAGCTAGGCAGCTAGGTTCCGTGCAGAGCGTAGCTTCATTCATATATGTACTAGTCAACGGCTAAATGCGCGCGTTGGCCCCAATAGTGGCTGGGCCCCCATCAACTAAACAGTCAACACTCTTAGCTACCCAAGCGGCATACATGGACCAACGCCACCTTCAATTCTATCGATCACAGAATATTATATGATAGCAATTTATGTAGACTCCACCATAGCTCATATGATATAGTTACAATTCTAGCTTGTTGTGGAACTTCTATCCATGGAGAAATATTCTGATCAAGAGTTTGCACATCAGTTGGACTAGGATTAGAGATATTCTGTCTGTTAGCTTGCACTTCATTTGGATTAGAATTTTCAGCACAAGGCTAAGAGCTTGAAACAACTATATATCTTTTTTAAAAAAATCAGTTGTTCTCAACTAAAGCAGACTGTGATTGAAAAAAAAAACAGGAAATAGATATTAACACTTATTCATAACATCACGTCCTACAGTTCAATACCACAAATTGGAGAGCCTAGAGAGTAATACACAAAGCATAAAGCAACAGATAAATGAGAATTACGGAAGAAATTGATGCCTATCATCATTAGAATCATGAGAGACGTACATTTGTAGTAGTTCTTAATTTTAATTTGCCTGTCATGCCCAATGCATTTGCTTCTTCACGGGGTCGTGGCCGTCGGGTCTTGTGCTGTGCAGTTGTGCGTTCGTGCACCGGTGGCCGGTGCCCTTTGCGGCCTTGCACTGGCGACAGCGGCGGCGCTGCTCGCAATTAGCCAAGAGGTGCCCGGCGGCGTCTCTCGAATCGAGGAATCGCTGACATGCTCGTGCGGTCGTGCGTGCCACTAGTGGTGGATTCGATGTTACTCAGTCCCAGTAAAAGAGAAGGCTGAAACTAGGTTGGGCTTCATTTTATTATGTTGGTATGATCTTTTGTAGATATATATGTATACATGTACTCCCTCTGTTCTTTTTTATTTGACACAGTTGACTTTTTACGGTCAAACTTTCTAAACTTTGACCGCCAATAGGTTTAAAACTATCTAGATTGACTATATAAAAATTATATCATTAGAATTGTTGTTGAAAATACTTTCATAATATTATAGTTTTATTAGTACATCTTAATGTAAAAGTTATAAAACGTTGTGATCAAAGTCACATCTCGAAGACCGTGAAAAGTCAACTGTGTCAAATAAAAAAGAACGGAGGGAGTATAAGTTACTGGAAGGATCTTCTATGGATAATTAAAATATATGTGCTTGTGGCTTGATGATTTGATGCAAACTATGCATGAAACTTTTATTTGTAGGATAACTATCTTATGTATATTGGTTTTCTAAGTTAATAAATTATATTATGTTTATTTGAAAACCGTTATAACACACTGGCACTCGCTTAGAGTTTTTAATATATATATATATATATATATATATATATATATATATATATTAAAAGAATTATAGAAATAAATAGTTGAAAAGGAAAATTACAAAACTAGACTTCCACACCAATTCAATTGGTGACAGGAAGTTGTCACCGCTTTCAATTGGCAATAAGAGTCTGCTGCCTCTCTCACGATTGAATTGGCGACAAGGACTTCTCCAAATGGCATGTGCCCCCTCTAGACAAGAGCAATTCAGATATTTAATCCATGTCGCCAATTCAATTGGTGACAGAGGTCTAGTTTTGTAAAAAAAAAATTGACTATTTATTTCTGTAATTCTTTTTTAAAATGTATTATTTAAAAAAAAACATACTCGACTAGTATACATAATATATGCAGGTTCAGCGAGGTAACCTCATCCAAAATAACCGCAACCTCAGTACCAAATGTAGGACGGTATCATCCTACCAAAATGTATGGGATGATCGATCGCATGTAAGACTAAGGCCCTGTTTGGTACAGATTCTACTCCCAGCTTCTCAATCGATTCTCGTGAAGTCGTACCAAACACTCTGATTCTCAAAACTATCAATTCTGCTTCTCGCGAAGAGCTGTCTCGAAAATGAACTAGCAACGAGAAGCAGCCCTCCCGCAGATTCTTGTGAGAATCCAACCTTCAGAAACGAAACTACCCCTGGAAGTTTGATGTATTTACCCGCAATTGCCATTGAACTACCCCCTTGGAAATCCCACGGCGTGTTCCCCTCCCGTACCCCTTCGCCTTTTCCTCGCTTCCTCCCGGTGTGCTCTCGTGACAAGGCGAATCGCCATGGGACTCGACTGCACCGTCGCCGGTCCTCAATTGGGTCGCCGCAGGCAGACTGCGCCGCCGCGAGCACACGAGCGCCGTCCACCCCGGAAACCCTAGAGGCCGGCCCCCGGGTGCACCACCGCCGGTCCTCCACTGCGTCGCCGCCGTACCTGGAGTGCACCGCCACCGACGCCGAAAATCCTAGAAGCCATCATCCGGTACACCCCCTTGTTTTTGATTTGCTAAAAGTGTTTGGTTCTCTGATGCTTATAGGTGATAAGGCTTTATTCCCCTAAATATGTCCTGATGATGGTTGGTCTGTCCAATTTGTCATAGGGTCTGTCCAATTTGTCATAGGTTGCATGCTAAATCGTCTTAGGCTTTCCTGTGATGAGCTAGTTCTGTGCCCAGATTGTGGCTAATGCCTTTTTACATCGATAAAGATTAGAGATTGCGGCTAATGTTGGGCTAATAACATTGTTGGCTTCAACATTCGAATAGCTATGTTATTAACCTACCAGAGGGTTCCAGTGTCCACTCTAGGTTCTTCTGGTTCCTAGAGTTTTCAAGTAATTGTGTACCAACATTCGAATAGCTTTGGTGTTAAGCTTTCTTAAAAAATCTTCGATTCCTATGAAGATGAATTTGTTCTGGAACCAGACACTCTTGTTGCTGGTCACAGACTTGGGGTTGGATCAAGTTCAGTGGCAAGTGCTTGTGTGTTGTCAGGGTCTGCTGCTTATCAGCGTTTCTTGATTTTGTTGGTCAAAATTTTGTTCAGGGAAATGTGAAGGTGGAATCAGACCCAGATGATAATCATGCCATGCATGTGGATATAGCGATTGGGACATCAGGGTCTTCAGGTTCTAGATCATTTACGGAACGAAATATCATTGGTTATTCTAAGCCTGACCCTGATGATGTTGGCAAGCAAAGCACTGTTGGTTTCCTTGAACCTGATCCTGATGATTCCTCAAATGCTAATATTCTTAACCCGGAGCTGAGGATTGATGAGAAGCACCACAGAGAACCTGATCCTGATTATTATTATTTTTGAAAAAACAGGCAAGAGCGTTGTCTATTCCATTAATAAAGGAGGAAACAGAGTACGAGGGCCCGAAGGTCCGAGAAAATTAAGAAAGAAGATTACACAGAAAAAAAGACTCTAGAGCATTCCCCCCCCACCCTCGCTAATGTCCAGGCTTTTCCTTCTTCCCTTATATTTGCGAACAGACGTGGTGGAGGCAAATCTTTTGTTGAAAATTCTAGCATTGCGCTCCTTCCAGATCTCCCACGTAGTTAGCAAAACCACCGTTGCCATCGCTCTAGGTGTCAGGTGACCCGAGTTACAGACTATTGCCCACCATTCTCCAATGTTCAGGCTCGGCTCCAAAGTGAAGGCTTTAGCGTCACATAGCTCAGCCATTCAGCTAAGGTATTCCACACCCGCTGGGAATACCTGCACTCTGCCATAAGGTGCAGGACTGATTCATTTGCTTGCCTGCATAACGGGCAAGCACCCTGGTTAGTCTGATCCTGATGATGGTGCTTGTGAATCCTGCTGCATAAATTTCTCATTCCATGCTGCTAGTTCCACAGTGGATCTGCAAGATGCAATCAGGATTCCATTGTTGAATGTTTTTAACTGAAGTTGATATGAATCTTGATATTTTATCATATTCCAAATGTTAATCGGTTTGTTATGGTGGATTGTTATGTGGGTGCGAGAATTCCATTGAGGAAAGCTTTGTGAATTAAGCTTGATTATAGTGAGTCTTGGTAGCCTACTACTTTCTGTTTGCACCTTTAGCAATTTAGCCATTGACCCAGTTATGGAGACACAAGCTTTACTGTCACTTTATATGGATAATGTGTTGTTATGCACTTATGCTTGTTGAAAACTACAGGGTTCTTATCTATTGTTATTTTCGTATGCAGACCTGCATGCAAAATACCACAAATCTTAAGAAGATCATTCAGGATTCAAAAGAATTGGTGATGGAGTCTGATATTCGCAGCAGGATGTAGGCGTTAAAGGATTAGCTAATTGAGGCAATAAATCATGTGCACAAAGTCTCTGAAGTTCATGTGTTTGTAGCCATATGCCGAGGTTTTTGGGACCAAATGGGACAGGTATATGAATTATCAATAGCACCATTGCCCCCCCCCCCCCAACACATGTGTTAATTAACCTATTTTTAGAATGTCTTGAGTTTCCTGGAGAATTGCAAAGAAAACAGAGCCTGGTATGAAGGCGCTCAAGTCGCAAAGATCTATAAGTTCATGTTCCTCAGCCCCTTTGTATCGCTTCACACCCATTTATTCGTTGTTTGCTAGCTTGTTGATGCTCCTCATCTCTCGCTACGGTTAAATAAACGTGTATCTGCAGTGTTGGATGATACATTTGCATCTTAGAAGCAACACGCTTGGTAATACACTCCAACGTAAGAATTAGGGAAAGAGTCACGCGCGTTATGGCCAAAGTGAAGATGCGGGGATCTTTGTAAAGAAAAAGAAACAGCAGACCATAGGAGGCCCCATAAAATACATATATGAGAAGCTAGGCTATCGTGTTAATCCATCAAAAAATGCTTTGCTGGTTAGCTGGGTTCAAATGGTTCCCATTGCCTATGGGATAGTCTACATTCATAAATTGAGTTGTATTTTTCTAGTGTGTTAGTTTAAGTGACATTGTAGGTTAGCTTTATTCATAGCCCCTAACAGAGCCATCCCAAGTGCAATTGCTCAATCTGGATGATGGATACACTACTTGTGATATTTTGTTATGACTCATTTATCATTTTAATACTTGTATGTAATAACATTTAATTATCATTTGAACACTTATACGATATGAATGTAGTATCTCCAGCTCAGAGGCAGCTATTGCATATGCAAGCATGATCTAGTTTATGTGTTTACGTAACTTGTAATGTTTATGCATTATGAATGTATTCGCTTAAACATTGCATTATTTGTACACAATTAATGGTTGTGCGTTAATTCATTATTTGCCAACAATTGTACTCCATCAAGAAGCGTAACTGCAATGTCATCTGGCATTGTGTACAAATACAACGTATATACATTCATATGGTCTAAACAAATTTGGGGAAAAATTCTTTAATTTGTGCATAAAAACATAGGAGAAAGACACAAATACAATTGAAGTATTACAACAAGGGGTAACATGGTCTATTTGCCTCTAATCCCCCTCATATGGTTTTTAGAGCCAACCAACCAGCCAAACGCTTTCAACAAACAGCTCTAGATTCTCCGAGAAGTGGATTCTCAGATAATCAGGAGCAGAATCTGGAAAATGAGAATCTGAAGCTCTACCAAACAGGGTCTAACTCACCCTAGCTTGAGGTGGTATCTCAAACCAAACATCACATTAGCGAGCAAAGCGGCACACATGGTGTTAATGATATGCCCTAATAGTCAATAATCGAGATGATTGTATCACATATATGTTTATGAGTTATAGAATAAATGTTAATATTTTCCTTGAATGATCAATTATAAATAGTAGCAAGTATGTGACTTATTGATGAAGCTTTTTAATAATTGATATCATTCTAAAAGGATCCCTGGTCGGATGCCACTGGTCAGGACACTAGTGACCTATAGACCAACACATGTATTGTTAATAACCACGTTTCACTGGTCATAGATATAGAATATATCGAATCAATAGTGTAAGTACATGTTAGAGAATATGATGTTGAATTGACCTACCTTGAGACACTATTGAAATTGTTATGTTTCTATATGTCATCAGTTGATCTCAAGCAATAATGATGTATAATCCTTAGACTTGATATCAGTAGGGTTTTCTACATGTGTAACAATACACTTAGAGATTACCAAATGTGACTCCGTAACTGGGTAGTTATAAAGATAACTTTCGGGTATGCTATGAAATATGCCGAGGGATGTAACTGGTCGGATATGGGATTTGCCCCTCCTAACATAACAGGGGAAATATATCTGGGCTCGTCGATGTGGTCGGATAAAAAAAGTGCATGGTCGTGCCACAAATGGTCGAAGAGTTGACCACACAAAATTATTTGTCACTAGATCGAAAAAATATTGAACAATCCATGGATGACATATATCTCATATAGAGTTCGACCAAATATCATAGGGCAAAAGAAGAATACACAAGCAGGTCGATTGGTCCAACCAGGTACGAATTGGTCGTATGGGGATACGGACTGGTTGTGAGTTAGTCATACATGATCACAAACTGATCGATGAATTTACCGTCAGTAAGGTATTACGAACTGGTTGTTACTAGATGCAAACTGGTTGTAAGAAGTTACAAACTGGTTGTAAGTGATGAGGATCTCGTTGTAGATGATATTTCATAAGGTTCATCTCGATTTGATCTTTACGTGTATTCGAGTCGCTATGTCCGCTAGGAACAAACATCGATTAGTGATCGGAAATGAGTTTCCGGTCATAGCCGACACGCATGAACCTGCTGTGGGTCACACACTTAACAAAGTTGGAATAAACTAATTTGGATTGGATCCGTTTCTAGGCTCTTTATAAAGGGATGCGTGAGGCTTTCGAGGGTACAAGGATTAACCACCAAACCCTAGCCACCATCTCTCCAAGGCCCCGCCGCGGCGTGCTAGTGCTAGCACACCGGTGTTCCACCCCGACCATAGAGGTGTTGCCGCGATTGCCTTGTGTTAATCGAGGACGATCGCGCCTACATAGGGAACTCGAGAAGCTACCGGAGGAGACGATCGTGGCAAGGATATTGAACGATCGACTATGATCACTAGATCAACACGCACAACATTGGACAAGGTTGCTCCAACTCTTTTTTTTTCTTCTGCAATCAGACGCCTAGTGGTAACGATCTATGATCTTTTACTCGCATGACTTCCTAGTTTTCGCGATAAATTTTTTAATTATATGCTAGTATAGCCTACCCGTATCCGAGCACATGGAGCAAACACCAACTCGTATTTGCATCTAATCAAACCCAACGTCTGAATTGATTGCCTTCTTGGCACTAACCAAAGGGACACTGCAACTTTGAGGCGAGAAAGGAGATAGGACTACCATGAGAGCGGCGCATGCACGCCAATGCACTGATCATCATAGATACAAACAGTCACTGACACGAGAGCCCCACCGCCTGGAATTCATTCCGGGCCCATCCGTCGGTGACAGTTCGTAACGATTTCTCGCGTGCGTGTACATGCAGCACCTAAGCAAGATCGACGAGAGCGCGTGGTGACCACGCTACCATGGTGTCGCAGGAACCTTTTTCCCAGTTGCTGGAGCAATGTCTCCTCCAGCTTGCAGCCGAAGTAGCGAATTATCGGCCAAAAGATGCGGATCTGGATCCGGATAAATGCAGATGACACAGTGTAAACAGTGGTATGCCATAGCACTGTAGCAAGCACTGTGTCAGTTGACCTAGGCCTTCGCTTCTCGACCGAACAGCAAAGAAGTATCGGTTGACCTAGTCCTTCGCTTCTCAACCGGACGGCAAAGATAGCTTCTAATGCTTGTGTACTGTAGCATCTCTGCATTGATAGTAGTAATGCAGAGGATCCCTATCCCAAAGTTGCATGCTCTCCTGTCCCTGCGTGCCGGCCGGTTGAGTCCGATTTAAATGTTTGTTTCGTTCGACACATTCATGGACTGATTGAATAAAGGAGGTTCATTTGTTGTGCGTTTGTCAGATCGTCGATCGGGACAACACGGGGCCAGTCACTAACGCATGCAAGATGCAACTTAGCCTCCTTGTGTTGCCGCGCGCGCGTGCGCAGGAATTGTTTCTGAGATATGTGCGTTCGCTCCTGAGTCAGATATGTGCGGATGTGCCAAGATGCCGGAGTTAGCGGAACCATTGGCGTTTTGTCGTGCAACAGTCATCGTCCGTGATGAAGGATATCAAAATATTATTCAAAATAGTACAATCGGTATGAACGTAGGACACGAATCTAGTTTGTTTTGGTGATCGTTGGAGTACATATTTCACTATCCCGGCCTAAACAATTTATGGAAGGAAGGAAGGAAGGAAAGATTCAGCATATATATTTGACTGGCCCATTTCGTTGAACTCGGCAAACTCGTAGCACGTGATATACTCGAATGAATCATTGATATATATGCTGGAAAAAACGTGCAACTCATTGCGAGGAAAGTCACTTTATGGTTTGTTTGGATACATTGTGATTCGACACAATCCCTTCGGGTTGACTCGGAATTTGAACTAAAATCTCTTTCAATTTGAAAGGATTGGTTCTAATATCTCCATATGCAAATAAGCCCTTATAGATTCTTTAGGTTTTTTTTTTTCTGCGACGAAACTGCACACAGACTACGAGTGTGCATGTTTACAGCTATCAGGATCAGTGTACACGCATGTTTAAATCTACTAGCTAGATAGGTCCAAAATGCAAATATAAGCCGTCCTAAATTTCATGTTAGGCAAACATTTCTGAGTTTGGTCATCATCAATACTGTACCTAGATTAATTGGACATGTAAATTTGGTATCACTACTAGATTAACTACGAAATATATTATCACTATATCAGTTTTGTGATTTGTAACAAACTTTTGTGATAATACTAGTTGGCAAGTGAAAATGATGTCCCGTGATATAAGTCCAAACCCATCGTACGCACAAACTAAACAAGCATTAAATCTTAAAATTTTTTAATATTATTGGACTATATATACACCTATTAGAGGATCGTCCACTTTTGACAGAGAGCCAAAATATTGCATTAGTTTTTTGTTTTGTTGTAAAGCAACCCATTACCCATGCATGGAATGCTATCCCACTACGGCCCACGTGGAGTCGCCGCCGTGTTTGGCTGGGCCGTGATGTGTGAATTCATTGCTAGGCGATATAGTTGGTGCTTCCGCACAGGTAACGGGCCCATGGCGAGATGTTACGAGTCTTCGGCTGAAATGGCCTCTTTTAAAGCAAAATAGGAGAATTAGTCCTTCCGCAAAAAAAAAAAAAAAAAAAAAAAAATCTCTATCGTGGTGGAAGGTGACGTGTCGCGCAAAGACATACGGGCAGCACGGAAGGCGCACGCAAGCTATCCGTCGTGAGTATCGTTCGCGTCAGTCGCTCGCCGTGGTTCCGTCATGCAGACGTCGCATTCCACGGTAATTTTGCGTGGTAGAAGTGCAATTTTTGACATTTCGCTCGTGTGAAGGCTAGTTTTTGCTATTTCATTTCAAAAAAAGGTTAAATGAGTCAAAACTCGTTGTTGGACAATACATAGTTCAAAGTCGATAATATAACCTTCCGCTTCAGATGTATGCATGGTTGCGGTAGAGTGGGACTTGGGCCGTGCTTTTCGGGCCGCCCAGCGCGGACGCGGCACGGTCTAAGCACGACACGGCACGCACGACGTGATGGGTCGGGCCAAGACGCGACGTAACCACGGCCGGCCGGGCTCGAGAATGCGCCGTTAGGGCGCACGACGGCAAGACGCACGATCGGTTGGGCGTGTTTGGGCCAAGACGGCACGAAATAGGCCCAACCTTCCGTTCTAGCCCAATCCTCGCTCTCACCGCTCAATCACTCCCCATCTCGCTGGTGCAACTAATAACCTCCTCTCGCCATTCTCGCCCGGCCGAACCAATAACCCTCTCGCCACCCTGCCTAGCCTAACATTCCTCTTGAGCTCCCCAACCCCATCCTCAACCCCTTCTCCCGGCCTCGCCCAAAATTCACAATCCCTAATCACATTCTCTCGATTCCTCCTCTAGCTCCAACCACCTCCTTTCCATACGCCGCCGCCGCGCCTCCCTCCTCCGTGCCGCCGGCCGCCCCTTCCTCCATTCCTCCAACCACCTCCCTCTCTCCTCTCTTTCCCCACGCCGCTATATAGTTACTTAGGGTCGGGCTGGGTCACGACACGACCCAAGACGACGGGCTTTGGGCCGTGCTCGCCTAGCCGAGGTGGTGGGCCGGCACGCACGGCACGGCGGGTGACGGGCCGAATCGCACGCACGACGCGCCCGGCACGGCGGGCTTGGGCCGGGCGGCACGGCACGGCCCAATGCCCAGCTCTAGTTGCCGGTAACCATCTTACTGGATGCAAGATCTCCGACAAAATTGTTTGAACCTCGTCTGAGGAAAACATTTTACTGCTCCAGAACAAAGCGTAGCAGTGGCATGCAAGCACCGAGCTGGCAGGTCGAATCCGATGTGGAGGCTTGGAGCTATCGGCTGGTGTACATGCCCTATGGATCGAGACACATAGTACAAGGCATCGCTCGTCTGATACAAAAGCAAGGCAAATGATTTGCTAGTAATGTTTGTGCATATGGTGTATTTAGATTTTAAGTAGAGTTTGTTTACGTAGTCATATAGTATTTAGATATTTTTATTATGGGTACTAAAGTTTGTTTGGTATCCTTTCAGGATACGTAGAATCCTTTCTAGATGCGAATAGTCGTTTGCTCTTAATAAAAGAGCACCTCTGTAATCAGATTTTGTGAACAAGGGCAATAGAGCAAGAGAAAATCAGAAAAGCTGTTGTTCCAGCGGCACAAAAAAAAATTTGTGTTCTTGCGTTCAGGTTCTAGGGTTCCATTGTGTTCGCACGTATTCATCTTCGGTTTGGACCAACAATTAGTATCAGGGCTCCAGGTTTAAAACCCTAGCTGCTGCCCAAGGAGGGGTGATCTCGACTCCCGGGATGGCATATACGGCGTGGCCGCGCCCGAGGGCCCGTGGCGGCTGGCTATGCCATGGCGCAGAGCACACTTGATGGTGGCTCAGAGGCGCATCGGCGGCGTTGGACGTGCGGCGGATGCGCGGCACTCAGCATCGGCTCGGCATGAGAGCAGCGCGACTGGGTACGGGCGGCCGACGAAGCGGCTGGCGGCTTGACATAGGCTAGTCTCGACGGGTCGACAACGACGCCGGGCATAGCGGAGTTAGCGCAACCGCAGCGCAGCGCAATCGCCGAACGCGATACATGTAGTTGAGTCCATGCATGTAGGAACAGTAGTGCCGAGTCATGTGTGTGCATGTTAGCACATTGAGTTAGTTGTTTGCATGCATGCATGCATGCATATGGAATGGATAGTGGTGCATGTCGGTGGAACGCAAGATGAGTTGCACGTTGCTAAGGTGAAAGCGTTGTGTTGATACTAGGCGGTTGCGGTGCCGTAGTTGTGTGTGTTCGTGGAGTTGAGTCCGAGACGTTGAGGAGATGTGTTCGCCGTCCTGTATTGCGTGTGTGTTCGTGGAGTTGAGTCCGAGACGTTGAGGAGATGTATTCGACGCCGAAAGGCTCTGTACGTATCAGCAGTTGGTGTTTGCTAGGCATGCATTGACAAATTAGCATGCAAGTAAGCAATTATTTCCAACGAGTCTTGTTCAATCAGCTGCTCAACTAGTTAACAATGGCATAAAGATCGCCAAATAAGGTAGAAGAAATCAACAGCGTTATTCGATATCTGACAGAATTGAAGAGGATGCGTACATAGCAATTAATTAAGCGCAAGATCGACTTGGCTAGACCAGCTGCTCTAGCTAGGCCTTGACGTAGACGGTGTACTCGACGACCGTCTCACCGGAGGTGACGCCGGAGTCGACGGTGCGCGCCTCCACGTACCCGCGCGCCATCCTGAACTTGCCCGTGCCGCCGACGATGCTCATCTCCTCACCTGCGACATTACCTCGTTCCGGCCGAAGATGGCCAGGCTGCTGCCGTTGTGGTCTCCCGTGAACACGAAGTTCATGTTCGCGAGCAGGCCGAACGTCTTCTGGTCCGCGAACATGTACGTCCCCTGCGCGCGGCCCAGCTTCTCCGACCTCGACGCCGGCCCGCTCGTCAGCGGGTCGTCGATGGCGACCACCACGCCGAATAAGGTGGAGGAGGAGTTGGAGGAGGGCGCCTGCGCGACCCGCACCGCCGTCCGGTTCGCCCCCGCCACCACGTCGTGGAAGTACACCTTGAACTTCGTCAGGTCGGCCGCAGAGGCAGGGTTCACTAGCATCGTCATCGTCATCATCGCCGCCGCCACCGCGCACAGGAGGATCGAGGGGAGAAATGTTGGCGCCGCCACCGTAGCTGCCTTAGCCATGGTTGATCGATCTCTGAGCTATTGGCAGAAGAAGAAAGTGGGTTAGCTAGCTTGGTGTATTTGGCGTCTGGTATATCTAGCAATGGGAGTGGTTGGCGTAGCGCAGCTCTCTCAGTGTCCGCACGAGTTGGTGCGCACGTGGGGCACGCGGATTCATATCCTCCTGACTTTGTGCTGTAATATTACCGTGGCAGTATCCACCTGAATCATTGGATGAACGAGGGAAGAAGACGTTGTTGGCACTGTAGCACACAAAATACTGTAGTTTTTTTTTTTAACATGCATTCGTTTGGTAAATGAATAGATAAGATTCATCTAATGGTATGATAATATAGCCTTCTGTCATTGTTATTGGAATGTCAGAGGACTGTCTGTTCCAATCGGAGCGGTAGGTACAGTGAGTGACCAACTCCTTTTCTGTTCCTTGCTTTCTTTCTAGCAAACAGATGATGATTCTTGGGTGCAAATTAAATGTGCAATGCGACCAATGAAATGATGTAGGCGTGTAGCAAGGATGTCAGCTAACACTAGCAATACTGTAACAACAACTGGGATTGTTTTGGTAGCTAGCTAGATTTACAAAATCTTTCTATATAAAAAGAGGCAGGATCATTCAGGGTGTTGGATTGCCGCTCCTCTCCTCCGCGCCGTCCGATTGTTGTTGGCACCGTCCGATTTGCTCCTCGCCATGCTCCCATGCCTCGCTCGCTCGCCACGTGTGCTCGCTGCCTCTTTTCCCGTGAGCCTTTCCCTGTTTTATCCCCCATAGCGCACCCTCCGCTTCGTCCTCCTCGTTCGTGTCATCTCTTTCGCTTCTTTCTTGTTCTCGTCGCCCAACTGCCTTCTCCGTTCAGATTGTCGCTGTTTGTCGTTCACCCCATCCGTCCCTATGGTTCTCTTCCCCTCTATTTCTGCCAATGTTGTTGATTGTTCTCTGTTTGGCCATTGGTTGGTTCTTCCATTTTTTGCTTGCGGGGAGGGTGTATCTCCCCATAGATCTTCGCAGCTTTGCTTCTCCTCGGGGTCTTCTTCCTCCCATGTCGCTATTTTTTTTTGCCATCCTAATGTCCTCTGCCTCTTTTGTACCCTTTGTTTTCCTTGGGGTTTAGGGGATTTCTCCTCTCCCTCTTCGTTTGGCTACTGTTGGGTTTGGTTTCTAGTTGGTCTGTTCTTCATTTTTTTTTTTAGTCCCATTTGCCCTATCTCACTGTTTCCTTCCCGACATGGCGTCGTCTACATGTTCCGTTCTCTTTCTTTTCCTTTGATTTGAGTTGATTTTTCCTCTCCCCCTTCATCCGGCTATTGTTAGGGATGATTCCCAATTGGTTTGTGCTTCAATTTCCCTGGTTTTTTCCTTGTGGGTAGGGTGGTTGTAAGGACCTGTGATTAATACCCCAAATCCTCGTGCATAACCGAACTAGTCCCATAATCATGGCTAGCTCGCATAGTAAACAAAGGTGGTAACAACCATAATTGCAAAACTTTATTAATAAACAAATGAGTTTATTACAAGAAAGGCTTACGAGTCGACAAAACAGAACACAACAGAAGACAAGAGCAAATAGTAGAGTCCACTAATCTACCACAGCAATCGATTAGTGTAGCGGCCTAGTCGCCGAGATCTTCAACAATACAAGTCCTTCTTCTCTCGAACAACATTTTATTCAAAGAAGAGTGAGCACAAACAACCGTGCCCAAAGAAGTTACAACCAAGAATGTAATTATAATGCATGCAAGGATATAACAAGGAAGGCTTATAGGGTTGATTTTGCATAAGCGATGTTTCTTTCCAAATACTTGTACTAAGTTCCAAGCGCTTATTCTATAGTTAAAATTTATTTTCTAAATATCAAGTTTTATAATTGGATAACATTCATCAACGAGTGGTAAATGATACCCTCCTATCACATGGCTACCCGCCCCATTCCCATTTTGATAGAAATCCAAAACCATTTAATCAAGTCTTTTGAAACAAAATCAAAATCTAACTTGAAGTGGCTTTGCCAGCATGTCCATGACCGTGGACACGGCTATTCGAATAGTTTTACACTTTGCAGAGGTTGTACAGCTTTACCCACATGACACGACCTCTCTAATTTGTTTGGCACTCGTCGGCACAACCACTTACTACCTTAGGTAAGCAGTCTAGAGTACGTGTCAAGGCCTTTACAATGCATCATCTCACCGTAGTCCCACCTCGCTAAGGTTTCGCCCCCTTTGGATAGAAACCCGCAGGATTCAGGCCCCCTCTTGCGCCAGGTGGGAATGTAAAGAAGTAGGTCATAAAGGACCACCCACGCAACCGGATGGCACGACCACAGTGAAAGGTTACAAATTAATTAGCCAGGTCCCGCCCATACACAAGACATGTGGTAGTACTATGTAGCTTAGCAAGATACGGCTCGAAGACCGGTCCTTAATTGACTTGGGCGACTTTCAAAAAAACCCTGGGCCTCGATCATAGAAATGAATCGATCCCGTGCATGAACATGCACCCATCCAAACATCCATTTCGCCCAAGTCCAAACCAATTTTATTTTATTTAACAAGTCAAATTATTTTATAAATCTCTACTGTAAAGACAATACCATAGTAATCATTTTAAATCATAGTTGAATTTGTGGCTAAATTCTCTAAAGTAAATATTTTTGGTCTAAGCTTTGACTAAACATAGTGTTTTTCCAACATGTTCTAGTCATACTAGCTAATGTATTAACCCAGGTTTTATCTAGGGCAACAAGGGTGAGGGTTCAATGTCCAAGAGTTATCAATTCCAAGACCAGTAAGTGAACCATCAGTATTGTGATAATAATCCAATGATCCAATCTCCGGCAATTATGTAATCCTATACTCCAATATCAATTAGTCCAATATTTTTCTATGATCTGACTTCCATCGATCCCACAATCAACAATACTCTAATTCTATAATCTGATATCTATCAATCCATTATTCCTTAATAAATTATTTCTAATAATTCAACACCCATCAATCCAATGATTATGTAATCCTATAATCCAATTTCCGATAATCCGATATCCAACAATCGATATCCATCAATAAGATACTTCTAGAATCAGAATATCCAATAATCATGTATTTCTAATAATCCAATATTCAACAATCTAATACCCAACACAATCTATTTCTATAATCCATTTCTAAAATCTGATATCAACAATCCGATCTTAATAATGATCTATCCTAATAATCCAAAGAAAATATACCCGATAATCTAACCGAGATATATTTCTATAATCCATCCAATATATATTTCTACCATCCAACCAAGATTTATTTCTAAAATCCACTTCCATCAATCACTTATTTCTATAATCCAATCAAGCTTTATTTCTAAAATCCCACCAAGATTTATTCCTATAATCCAATTTCCATCAATCATTTATTTCTATAATTCACATCCGTTAATATTACATTTCCTTTATTTAATCTCCAATAATTATTCAATCCTATATTCGACAATCAACAAATGTATAATTCTATAATCAATATCCAAGAATCATGTATTCTTATAATCTAATATCCAATGATTATGTTATTCTATAATCCATTCAATATATATCTCATAATCCGATATTTCCAAATTCAATTTCAAGATACATCACACTTAATGGTTCTCCGAGAGTCTATATAGACAATATATGGCTATACAATGGAATTGGGAGTAACTATAAAGCTTAAAACAGGTATTTAAATTACTTGAATTTAAATAAGCATGCGATAATAATTTAAAACAGAATTTAAATAATTTAAAATACTGGGATTCAATATGATCAAAGATGAAACTTGTCTTGCTTATTTAGTTGTTGTTCTTAAACGGCGTTGAAAAACGGAGAAGCGCTGGAATCTGATTCTCCGAAGTTGTCGAAATCTACACGCGAAAACGAGCCGAATTCAAATAAATTCAAATGACATTCAAATGGACTCCAAATGAAATAGTTTTAGTGTAGATAGATAGGTCTTGAATTTAGATGAATTTAGAAATTTAAATAGCTCGAATCGGAGTTCGAACGGAGAACATATGGCCTTCGGAAGTTTACAAAATACATGAAATAATGAAAAGGGAGATTTTGGATTTATTTTTAATTGAAAAAAGGTTAAGCAGCTGACAAGTGGGCCCCGGGCGATGGACCGGGTCCACGAGGAGGCCCAGGTCCGTGGTGGACCGGGCACGCAACACAGTGCAATGCCACGTGGGCTGGGCCACGCAGGCTGCCACGCAACCGAGGAGGGGTGAGGTGGCACCAGGTGGCACAGATGTGGCGGCCACGTCACCTCCGGCGACGAGGTGGTGCTCGGGCACGCAGGCTCGCCGGTGCTACGCGCCGCGGCGACCCTTGGCGAGGGCACCGAGAGGGAGAGGGAGGCAAGGGGGTCCCAGTGCGCACGGTTTTGGCGGTGCTGCCCACGGTGGTGGCCGGCGACGAACGGAGGAAGCGGAGGTAAGGAGCGGACGAAGTCGGCGACGGGGTTTCGACGGCGGGGCGAAGAAGTGGGTGCGTGCACTAGGTGCGCCGCGACGAGGCGATGATAGGGGTAGCGACACAAGCGCGAACAACCTCCGATGGTGGCGGAATCATCAGCGGCGAGGAGTGCGGTCGAAGCTCTTGGAGCTCAAATCCCCGGCGATTGAGGGAGAGAGAGAGGGAGTGGGTTGGGGGAACGGGGAGAGGAGGAGAAGGGGCGTCGGGGGCACTCCTTTATAGGCGGCGGGGAGGAGAGAGGAGCGGGCTCAACGGGTGGGGGCGTGTGAGCGAAGCTCTGCCGCCACAGGGCATGGCGCGGACGCGGGTTTGCAAGCGAGAGAGGACGGCGACGGACGGTGGGTGGCGAGGCGACGGCATTTAATGCCCGTTGACGGCGCTGAGGCAGGGGGTGGGACGGCGCCGACGGATTCGTGGCGTGAGCGCACGGCCGGCATGGGGCGGCAATAGGAGGGAAAGGGGGAGGAAGAAGGTGGGGAGAGGAGGCCGACAGGCGGGCCCCGCCTGGCAGTGAGACGCAGAGAGGGAGCCGTGGACGCGCTGGGCCGCACGAGCTGGGCTACGCGAACGGGCCGAGAAGGAGAGGAAATGGACCGAAGACTAAAGCTTTCGACCCAAAGCGATTTTTGGGATTTTAATTAGTTTTTGATTGACAGAAAAGGAAATAAATCACAATAGGTTTTAGAAAATAGTTAATTAAGTCCAAAAATTCAAGAAAAAATACACGGAAGCTCCTTGAATTAATTGGAACCTAATAAAATTATTTATAACGATAATTTAGTTTTTAATTTTGCAAACAAATTACTTTTGGTTTTTGGGAAAAAGGAAAACCCTTTTTAAACTCTAGAAAAACCAAGAAATTCAAATAAACCAACTTTTGAAATCATTGAAGTTGTATGAACTCAATTTAATTAATTTTTTTGAAATTTCATGTTTAAGCTTTATTAAACCAATAAACCAAATAGTTATTTTTATTTTTGAAAATTTTCGAAAAGCTCAGAAAAACTGGATGTTACAGTGGTATCTCTTCATGGATCTACGCGGCTTTGTTTCTATGCTTTTCCTTCGTGGGATGCTTCGCGGATCTGTGGAGCTTGCTGCTAGGTTTGGTTGGATCAGAGGGAGGGGCTCTTGTTGTGTTGTTTGTCCTTTGGGGTTCGTCATGCTGCTTCTTGATTTCGGTGCTCTGGGATGTGGCAAGTGATTTTGGGGTTGGCTCAGCAGGTTTTGATAATTAACGTGAGGTTTTTTGAGTGGATTTGATGCTAGGTTTGATCGGATCCAGTTGTTTTTAGCCTGTAAGGTCCCTTCTGTCGTTTGTTGGTTTAATCCCCGACAGGTAGGCCAAATTAATCCCTGCGGGGTAGTTTGAACGATTTCGTGCATATATATAGATTTGTTTTTATCTTCTGTTGTTGAAATGGGCATAGATATTTTACTAGGTGTGTAGGATGTCTTCATTTCCGTGGTTTGAGAAATTTGATGGTTTGGTTGAAGTTTTGAGGCGTTGGATGGAGTTGCTGTTCTCTTGGCAGTTTCTTAGGTTCCTTGATCAGTTGATGATCCCTTCTGATCATTTGTCTGGGCGTTCGTAGATAGGTTTTTGGGGCATATGATAGGTTTGGTGATTTTCTGAGGTGTACGTGAAGATTTTTCTAGTTCTCCATGGATGGCCTCCTCGTTTCCATTTCCATGGTCTAGTGAATCTATTTGTTGCTTGTTACGTTTTCAGGCGTTAGATCAAAAGGTCTGGAGAAAACGAAGCGAGTGGGTTAGAATTTGTTTAGATTGTTTTTTGTTCCCTTTTTCTTTTGACAAAATATCTATTGTTTCCTTATTCGTTTGACAGTTTTTTATTTTAGCAACAAAGGAATGCAGGATTGGTCAAGACTTGCAATTTTATTTGATCTATATATATGTAGTATATATCTTTTGGATAACTTGTATGTTAGATCTTAGCATCTCAGGAATGATTGATAGAGTAGGAAATAAACAACCATCCCATGTTTTGCTGTCTGTAGGAAATTTTGCATCTTGGCTCTTTGTGATTTTAGTGCTAAATGAGCTACGAATAGATGGATCATAGCAGTACATGTTTATGGCTGTAGTATCTTATTTGTGGTGAAGAAAGGTCTAGCTTCATACTCTTTCAAGAGATGGAGGTTTTGTTTTGGTATTGGTTGTGAGACTGTGAGTATCAGTGGGTGGGTGTGGCAGTCTGGACTCTGAAATATTGGATGGATTCGAAAGAGGTTGGCTTTCTTGTGTTTAGGGGAGTTATGTTAAATGTTGGATTGCACGCGAGGTATGGGACATAGTTATACCTGGATTATTCCATTTTATTCTTACGAAGTGTAATTAGGTTTCAAAGCTTGGTGTGTCTGAAATCGGCTGAGATCTTCAAATGGCATGAAAAGAAGCCTCTTTGCTACCAAGCAATTGGAAATGTTGGACAGAAAATGGCGACTAGAGGGGGTGAATAGGAGCACAAACTCTTTTTCTCCCAAATCAAATTCAATATGAATCTCACTCCAATAACTATGAAAGCTATGAAGATCAATTAACCAAGCACAGCGGAAGACTTGTATTGAATCCAATCAAAACCCCGAAGCAAAATCAACACAAAACCAAAACACCAAGTCTTGGGCGGTCTGACCTCTCACGGGGGCGGTCAGACCGGTTGGTCTAGCGGTCGGACCTCTCTCTCTCTGGCGGTCAGACCTCTAGTTCAATGAACAGTAAAATCAGCACGAAAAACCAAAACGCAAATTGAGCTAACTTTTGATTCGTAAGGCCCAAACCTCATGAAACTTGACACACACCTTCTCAAGGATGTCAGAACCTATTCCAAGCAACGATCGTGAAGATCCTTGCCAAAGTTCAGACCTTTTCCATTTGAGTGAAGGTGGTTCAAAATCGAGTCAAAACGAAATCTGATCTAGAGACTTGCTCGTGGGTGATTGATGATCAAGATGACCCTAGATGGGTTCCCACATGTTGCAGCAAGTTAGACCACAAGAAGAAACCAACCAAAACTCATGGATCAAAGAAAGACTCAAAATCACCAAATAGAGAGAAAGAAGGCAAATGAACTCATCTTTGAGAGAACTTTCTTTGGATTGATTTGATATAGTATTGGTTTACAGCCACTCCATCAATGGAGGACAAAGACTCAATACATGAGCATGAAATCAAATCCAACTCTCTAGAACCCTAACCTCCACTACTCCTCTCCCTAAGCAAACTAGGGTTTCAAACACATGAAAGAGTTGAGGGGGTGCAGCTACCTCCCTCCTCTATTTATAGTGGAGGCTTAGACCTTCTAGAAGAGCTTCCCTAAGGGCATGTACAATGCAAGATGCTTATAAACGAGTGCTTAAAGAAAGAGAATGTAGACACGTCATCAAGCATCTATGTAAAAGTCGTTTCCTCCAATGCAAGTATCTGTTTTGTAGGTGCTTAGATAATTGTATTATCTATTAATTATCTATAGTTATATACATAAGCACCTCTTAAGCACCGGTGCTTAATCAAGCATCGATACTACAAAATAAGCACCCCATCTATCCTACATAGCAAGAAAAATCAGTTTTTCTTTGCTAAACACCTCTCTAAGCACCTGCATTGTACATGCTCTAATGGGCTCCCGTTAAGGCCCAAAACAAACGGGTCACACACGCACGTATTTTAAAGCGTCGTCTTCATCTCCTCTTGACCTAATCCGCTTCTCCACGCACTGTTTTGCGCCGCGGGTTAGCAAAAGGTAACTAGGGCGGTATTTGGTAAGATTACCAAAAATACCCCTTCTCGGCCCTTCTTCAAAGACCGAGTCCAATCTTCGCGAAGCAGTCGCATGCTCCGCCACTTGTAGGTTGATCCAACGGCTCTCTTCATGTCGGCAAGTCTCTCCCATCCGGCTCCCACAGAAACCACCATGGCACTTGCACCGACCCCCGCGCCGCTTGATCCAACCAGTCGCACCGACCCCCGCGCCGCTTGATCCAACCGGTCACCTTTGTCCATCTTGCACCATGCTTGAGTCCAATGACTTCACCCGCATCGCCGATCGCTCAACCTCGCTCTCCAAGCCTAGTCCCGATCATCCTCGCCGCTGACCGTCGCTGACCACCAAGCAACCGCACAACAATAGACAAGCAAATCGAAATCGGGAACAAGTTCTTCACAACTTGACCCACGTTAGTCAAAACATGCATCATGCAACACATATGCACTGACATCCATGAGATTGACCTAACACCCAACACATCGCTGCCAAGAAGGCCAAGAACTTAAGTCAAACCGGTCAGACCGCCATCATGGCGGCCGGATCGCTTCTCACCGGCCCGACCGCCACCCATGACTTTGCCAAATTCCGCTTGGAAATCCGCCACTCTCTAGAAATTTCAAACGAATAGAACTTTTGTCCGAGGCTCCAAAATTATGGGACCAAGAGCAGAGAACCTCCTCTCTTGCCTACACCTCTATTTTTGGCCCACCAAAATCCACACCACTTACATGGCCGGCCCGACCGCCGCTGGTAGGTAGCGGTCGATCGCCACATCGCCGGCCGACCGCCGCTCTGGCCGGTCTGACCGCCAGTCTTTCAACCCTGAGCTTGACCCGAACCACGGCCGGTCTGACCGCCACCATGGCCGGCCGATCGCCGAGGCCCGATGTAACTTGAACTTTGTCGAAAACGCTTGTTTCCGCAAACCTTCAACGTCACTGCCAATTGTCACTTCATCCTAAGATCATGAGAATATCCCCATGATATCCACAGGAAAATACCGAGCGACAAAGTTAGTTAAGAATCATGTCTCCGAATTTAGGTTCGCAGAGATATTATTCATCTCCCTGTTGCTAAAAAAACAGTAAAAAAGATGGTTCATTTTAGTTTCATCTGCATTTTAATCAGTCATACATGTTTTTTTTTACCAAAACAATCATGCATGTTTGATTTGTACTAACTGTTACATAACAATAAGAGTGATTCAAGTCGTAATGGAGTTCTTGGGCTAATCACGATGATAAGTCACACACGCCCTTATCAACCCATACCACCTCGACTCAAGTAGATCCGTAGTCGCCTGCTTAGAACACCTATATCTGGTGGTGTGCAGAGCGCAACTTTTGCCCATGGTCTACCTCCACCGGCTTTGGCTATTCGCAATTTGATTGAACAGGTACCTTCTGTTAGCTAGCCCCCCTGAGCTGCTTTTGGGTCTGCTGGATGAAGTCTTATATTATTTTCGTATATATATGATTGCGCTTACACAAAAATTACTAACATATCACTCCCTAATCTTTGTGCACTTACTTATTAAGGCAGTCGGTCTCAACTACGACTTGCACAACTGTTACTCAATATAGGACGGCGAACACATCTCCTCAACGTCCCGGACTCAACTCTTCGGACTCGACTCGGCATCAGAGCAACACCGGTTCGTCTTCAGCATTAGCCTCAATTAAATGTGCCTCTACTTTCTCCTTCCTTGGCTTACGACATTCGAAAGCGAAGTGTCCATAGTCCTGACAATTGTAGGATCGCACCTTTGTCTTATCAAATTTCTGATTCTTGCGGCCTCGGCCACCACCACCGTTAGAGCCACCGGAGGAGCCTTCGCCTTTGCTTTTTGACGATCGGGCCTCCCACTCGGTGCTGGTTAATAGCAGGTGCTTATCTTCGCTGCAGCTAGATCCTCGGATCCGTTCCTCATGTGCCTTCAAGTGTCCGATCACCTCCTCAACCGTCATCACCTTGAGGTCGCCGAACTGCTCAATGGTGAAGACGATTTGCAAAAACTTTCCGGGGACTGCCCGAAGGAACTTTCCCACAACATAACTCTTTTCCATCTTGTCCCCCAAGGCTTGGATCTGTTTGACAATGGTCGTCAATCTTATGGCAAAGTCGTCGATCGACTCCGTCTCTTTCATGTGCATCATCTCGAACTCGCTCTTGAGGGTTTGCACTTGCTCTTCCTTGACGTGATCGGCGCCAAGATGTATCATCTTCAACACCTCCCATGTAGCTTTGGCCATCTCGCTTTTGGCCGAGGAAGAGCGCTTCCTCCGGATGCCTCCATAGGCCGCCAAGGCCATCTCGATCTCTACACACATCGACATTATCGTCCTCAACCGCGCCCCACACTCAATGAGCGTGCATGTACACCCTCATCTTAATTGCCCAAACTGCATAATTACTCTTTGTGAGCATTTGATAATGCAGCGAGACAATGGAACTCTCCTTTGCTATCGCACTCGACGTCATCTCGTCACCGGTGACACCACTACCCGGAGAGTGTGGCATGATCTTGGGCATACACAGATCAAGAACTCAAGCTCTGATACCAATTGTTGGCCCAAACCGAAGATGAATACATGCAAACACAAGAATGCAAAAAAATTGTACCACCGGAACAACAACGGCTTTTCTGATTTTCTTCTTCTTCTCTATTGCTTTTGTTCACAAAATCTGATTACAGATGTGCCCTTTTATTGAGAGCAAACGACTATTCGTATTCGAAAAGGATTCTACGTATCCTGAAGGGATACCACACAAACTCTAGTATCCATAATTAATATTGCCTAAATACTATAGGACTATATAAACAAACTCTATGTAAAATTTAGATATACCATATGCACAAAGATTACTAATAATGTATACCCTTTACCATCTGAACAACAGGTTCATATTTAGCTGCCTTTGTTGTTTGATATTGCAATCAGCTAGGTAAATACTTTTCTGTAGGTAGCTGGCATGTTAATCATTAATAATTAGGCTCTAAGTCCTATTATGAAGCTACTATTGTGTGAAAGCCATATGTGGACTGAGATTTTACAACAATGAATTATCCAAGTTAGTAATTTTGTTGAAGTTAGTTTTCGGTCTTTCTTATTTTTGAAGTTAGTTTTCGGTCTTCCTTATTTTTTGGCTGCACTTTTCTCATGGCATGGGCTTAAAGAGAATATTTGATTTCTCATGGCTATTGCAGAACACATGATTGGAATGTTTGATCTATCTTTAACAGTGAATGCAGATTTATTCTTCCATTTGTAGTTTTAAAGATTCTATAAACTGACAGTGATTTTAAACATGACATATGCGCTTAAAGGTTACAGTTCACTGTTTGCTATTCATTGTCATTTTCTTCCATCTCACTTAGTGTTCATTGCGATACCTTCATTGCTTTCTATTACCCTACTGTAAGTTGCAGTTTAGTAAGAGCCACAAAAAGCAGCCAATGAGACTTTGTATTCTTTAAGATCTATGTATACTCATCTCTATCGAATTAAGCATGTAAACACGCTGCCCTTTTGTGACCTTTTGTTGTCTATGATTACATTGTTCGGCTCTACACACTTCATTGCTTTCTATTACCCCACTATAAGTTGCAGTTTAGTAACAGTCACAGGAGGCTGCCAACTAGACTTTGTATTCTTTAAGATGTGTGATATACTCATCTCTATCAAATTAAGCATGTAAACACGCTGCCCCTTTACGACCTTTTAATGTCTATGATTATGATATTCGGCTCTACATGCAGCTCTCATAAATCCTCGAATACTTTTTCTAATACAATGACAGACCACCAATACACACTACGAAATAGCAGCCATCTTCACATAACTTGGTACACATTTACTGATGCAGTTGTGCTATTATGATCTACTATGTATCCCCATTGTCTTTACAGACTATTGCTGCCCTATAGTCACACTATTCACAAACCACTTTGTCACCATGTCATTTATTTATGCAGTTGTACTATTGTCATCTACTATATATACACATTATCTTTGGAAACTATTGTTGCCCTACAGTCGCATTGTTCACTAACCGTCTGATAACCATGTTGTTAGCTAATTCAAAAACAAACATATATGTTCCAATATACTACTTAGTTCTATTTTGAGTCCATAGTATCTGCTTGCCAGTGCATTGGGTCTTTGCACTTTGTTTAACCCTACAGATAGCACTTCCTTACATGCAATATTTGCTTTACATACCACACCAACCAGTACCTAACGACACAATACCCTCTGTCGGTGCAACAGAAGAGTGTTTGGACAGTAAAGGCAAAAATAAATCCAGGTATATTATGTTCACTAATATGTTCAACCATTCACGTATGTTTCTCATTTTACAAAAAAAAAAAAATGATCCCTACCCTATTTCTTCGTATAGTTTTCCATCTGATTTACTTGTGTTCTATTTTCCTACAGCAGTATCTACCAAGTATGACCGTATGACATATTTTCCTACAGCAGTATCTACCAAGTATGACCGTATGACATAGCGTGTGTTTTGCTTCTCGCCTACGCGCTTATGCTATAGTCTATGCAACGACGTCTGTAGCCTACAGAACCTATAGTTTCATTTATATCAGTCTTATGTCCTCTTTATATGTTTGTTTTCTGGTCACGACTCTAGAACAGTATAGACGTGCTGCCCTTTTAAGACCTTCTGCAACCGATAAGCAACTACGCTTATAAGCAGCTGAATATAGAGCATCGGATCTATATCCTTTTATAAGGTTCTTGTTCATATATCGCAGTTTCCGCTATGTTGCATACAGTAGGTTGTATTCGTAGAATTCGCTAACTCTTGTAGCCTTGTTCGGCTACTGTTACATTGTGTGGATCACCGAATTCGCAGTATTGCTCTGTTCAATTTGAGAGCATTCTGTTGTGCGATTTAGATCGATTTGGAATTGCTAATGAAAGATTCAGAGTTGCTGATGAAAAATTATGTGCGTCGCTGCTCTATGATAGGTACAGCGGACGTCGTTGTAACAATGTTGCTTTTATACTTACATATATCAGCTATATCTCCATAGGTTATATCTCCAACATTTTCTTTCTCATTATCACAATCGCATGTGTTCAACTCCGCGCGCCAAGACACGTGTGGGTTTCTAGTAAGATATAATAAGACATGAGCGTGACACGTACGACAGAGGGCAGGCGTATATACTACACGCGGAACCCCCAGCTTGAAGCAAAACCTAATCCAACCAAGAGGCGCTGATACACATATAATCATCATTACCCATTAGTTCCTTCTTGGTTGTAGATAGGAGTGGAGCCAGCCATAGCCTAGGCTTCAGACCGAGCAAGTTGTTCTTGGACTGAACTTGTATTTTGATGATTTTTTAAAGTCTTTTTTATGGCCCGATGCCAGTTCTGTCCCTGCTTGTAGATGAATCTATACAGTAGGTAGGGCGTAATGTCGTGATTGATAATTTCGCCTGTAAGCATTCGTCGCAGAAAGGGTTCGTTGGTAGTACTCAGGCGAGATCGATCAGTTTCAAGATTTACGACGGTACAATTGCTATAGAAAAAAAAACAGATCCACCATAGTAGAAGAATTGAGTTGTATTGCTTAACTGAAGGATGGTGGCCACACTTTTTGGGATTACATGATTGTATGGTGAGAAGCTAGCCACACTTCGCCAAAAAAGAATTCGGCAAAGTGGGCACCAGACATTTTATGGCTCGCAAATGTTTGTGACATTTGGGGGCGGCATATCTGGTGGACATGCCCATATCTGTGCACATCTACACATGACTCATCCCGTCCATCCATTTCACTACGTGCAGCTGAGATGCACAATCCCCTCCCACTTGCAGTAGCCATAAAGCACCCCGCCCGAAACACTTTCCTCCCATTTCTAACCCCTCATTCTCTCTTCCTTCTCCTACCGAACATGACCCACCGCGCCGCCAGCTAGGATTTAGGCCCACCTGCGTCGAGCCCCTACGCTAGCCCTATGCGTCGCCACCACTACTACAGAAAAGGTCTTCACTGACGGTTCAAAAACGTCATCACAGACGATTTCGTGAGCCGTCTGAGTTTATGGGTCAGTTATAACATGAGTCATCACAGACGGTTCTTCAAACCGTCTGTGATGCATACTGTCACAGACAATTATTAACTCAGAACCGTCTATCATATGTAACTATCATAGACGGTTTGTAGATAAAACCGTCTGTGATAGGGAACTATCACAGACAGTTTATAGCTGAAACCGTATGTGATGACTTTTCTCTATAGACGGTTTGTAGTTGAAACCGTCTGTGATGACTTTTCTTTATAGACGGTTTGTAGCTAAAATCGTATGTGATGACTTTTCTCTATAGACGGTTTGTAGCTGAAACCGTCTGTGATGATTTTCTCTATAAAGTCTCCAAGCAGTGGCTGCTTGTGTCTTTAAAACCGGCATCATATATATATTGTTCGTAGTCCCGCAACCACTTTTGAGGGGTCGTCCACGTAGCATGAGGAGGTTGAGACAGCAGCCGCGGACAACTTCATCGAGCCCCTGCAAGTTCAAGAAGCATGGCTGCCAAGAGAGCATCAGGACATCCAATTATCTAGATGTCATCGGCGGTAATTGGGCGCCGTGTTCGTAAAGTAACGTGGCTGATACCAGTCGAAGTAGTTGTGCGCCCACGTTACTTTCTAAACACAGCGACGTCCAATTACTTGTCGACGACATCCAGGTAATTGGATGTCCTGACGCTCTCTCGGCAGCCATGCTTCTTGAACTTGCAGGGACTCGATGAAGTTGTCCGTGGCTGCTGTCTCATCCTCCTCATGCTGCATGGACGACCCCCCAAAAGTGGCTGAGAGACTACGAACAATATATACATAATATATATATATATGATGCCGGTTTTAAAGGCATAAGCAGACATTGCTTAGAGACTTTATAGAGAAGAGATCAGGATCCAAAGGCACAATCTATACACAATACATAACATCAGGTAATCTAACAGCTCAAGGTACAATTAATCTATACACAGTATCACATTCAATTGTATTTGTGACATCAATTCATCATAGAAGTATCATCCAAGGGCACAATCTATACACAATACATAACAGCAGGTAATCTAACAGCTGAAGGCACAATTAATCTATACACAATATCACATCCAATTGCATTTGTGACATCAATTCATCATAGAAATATCATCCAATGGCACAATCTATACATAATACATAACAACAGGTAATCTAACAGCTCAAGGCACAATTAATCTATACATAATATCACATCCAATTGCATTTGTGACATCAATTCATCGATGAAGCGCTTCACGCAGTGTGATGTCCGTGGCTGCTGTCTCATCCTCCTCATGCTGCTTGGTAGATTTCTTAGACGTCCATGGTAATTAAAGAAATCATGATCCAGTGCAGACACAACGCGGCAACGGTGGCAAACACCAGCCACCACTAGCACAACCCACATCCAGGGGAGAGAGGCAGATCTGGCCGAGATGAGTTAGCCGAGGGAGCAGAGGGGAGCGGCGTACCTCAATTCGGCGGCGTAGATGGCGGGGCGAGCTCGATTCAGCTTGGGAGATGGCGGGGCGATCTCGATTCGGCGAGGGAGATGGCAGGGCGAGCTCGATTCGGCGAGGGAGATGGCAGCGAGCTCGATTCGGCGGCGCAGATGGCGGGGCAAGCTTGATTCAGCGGGGGAGATGGCGGGGCGAGCTCAATTCGACGGGGGAGATGGCGGCGAGGTCGAATCGGTGGTAGGGGAGTCGCGATGCGGGAGCCCAGCCAAAGTCCCGAACCCTAGCGCGCGCTGGGGAGTGACGAGTTAGGGCGCAAACCCTAGCGTGCGGGCTCCTATTAATAAAGGTATATCACAGACGGTTCTATTATGGAACCGTCAGTGATACATATCACGACGGATCCATAATAGAACCGCTGCGTGATATGGTTCATATCATAGACGGGTCCACAATAGAACCGTCAGTGATACGATATCCTGACGGTCCCATAATAGAACCGTCTGTGAATTGTTTTTTGTATTTTTCTATTAATACTTTTGTCTATTTTAGAAAGAGACAATCTGGACCATAGAATGTTGATCTAACGGTGAGAAAATATGATCTAAAACTATGCTAAAACCGCTAATTTTATGGCAAGTAGTCCAACACCTCTACAAAGAAATTGGCATACTCATGCCTAATCCTGCAGTCATCGCTGCAGAAGACGGCGTAGTCGTCCCACCCTGACACGCCGCAGTCAGTGCTCGTGCACCGGTGGTCGTCCTCCGTCAGCGCCCACATCCGGCCCAACAGCCCGGCCATCCACCCCCACGTCACCGCCCGGATCATGTCCGCTACGAGCCTCTGGCACCGCCTGCACTCCCGGTTGGTCCTCTTGGCCGTCTCGCACCCGCCGCCGACCGACTCGCCCTCGACCTGCCTGATGTAGTGCTTCCCAACGTCATGCGTCTCGCTGGCCGTGTAGAGGAGGAGGCCGAGCACGTAGACCGCGGCCTTGTGGCCGGCGACGGCGTCGGCCGTCTGTTCAAGGAACACGAGGCCGCGTTGCATGTCTTGGGGCGCGAAGACAAGCACGAGGTCGACAATGAAGCAGGCCTTCAGGTTGCCGGCGCCGGCCAGGTGGTTGATGACGGTGAGGTAGCGCTCGTTGTCCTGCCACTTCATCGCCTCCTCCCGCTCCAGCACCACGCGCATCCCCACGGCGCGCGCCTTGGACGCCTTGTACATGGCCTTACAACTAAAATTCACGACGATAGAATCTTAATACAAGAATTAATTACTGGATATTAGACACAAATCGAAATCATCACGAGATTTTATTTTTTGCGCCGTATCATGATACGATTTTTTGGTTTTATACGCTACAGTCATCTTCACAAACTGACTATAACCAGACCTACCAAAAACAAAAGAACAGAATACGTACGTGGCTCGTAGGCTGCAGAGGTCAGCCATGGGCTGAGGAGAGCTCGAGGCCACAAGGCCAACGATGTGGACGACGACCTCGTCAGGAAGATCAAGGACGGCGATCGCCGACCTCCTCGCCCGCTTGGTCCTCGCCGTCAAGCTCCGTGTGCTCATCATGGTGTACTATTCAATACCATGTGTGCTCACCATGGCGCGTGATAATATCACTCTTATAAAACGTCGAAGAGACACATCGTAACGTCGGCGCGTGAGACGAAGAGACGCATCGGCGCCCGTCGGCGTGGGAGATGAAGAGATGCATCGTCGCCCGTCGGCGCGGGAGACGAAGAGACACGTGCATAACGCGCGGGAGCCGAAACATTTAATTATCACAGACGGTTCTGATAAAAAATCGTCTGTGAAGTATACCATTATTACAGACGGCTAGTTAAAAGAACTATCTTCGAAGTTTCACAGACAGTTATTTGTTACAAACCGTTTGTGATAATGGTTTACTCTATAGACGGTTATTTTTACGAACCGTCTGTGATACTTCACATACGGTTTTTAAACACGAACTGTCTGTGATATTTCCTCTTCATAGACGGTTTTTAGCGCATCCATTTACACATATGGTCTCTAAACCAAAATCGTCTGTTATTGCATGTATTATGCATTTATTTTGCCAACCGTCGTGATGAGGCGCCCAAGATAGCCTTTTGTAGTAGTGCACCCGCGCGAGCCCTCGCGCGCCCCTATGCCACCCCTCTACACTGAGCCCCTACGCCTCGCCCACGCCACCCCTCTACGCTGACCACTACACCCCCACCTGGCGCTGAGCCCTCGTCGTCGAGCCCCTGAGCTGGCCCTCTGCGACCCAATTTCCATTGGAGGATCTTCATGTTTTCTCTGGTATGACTTGCAAGACTACTACATGTTTTCTCTGTGCAATTACTTCTGTTTTTATCTTCTGTATTGGTTCAAACTAACTAACTTGGCTTCTAATATCTACTCTATTTATGCTTGTTATCCTGCGGACTACATGGTGACTTTCTTCAATTTACTTGGGTATGAACAATTACCTCTTGCCTTTTCAGTGTAAGTGGAAGCTTACAAATATTTGTGGTACGGTGCAGGTGCCTATGACAAGAAATATAAGGCTGCTAGGCATATGATCTTGCTGCTCTGAAATATTGGACTGAGATTTTGAACTAAGATCTTACCACATGTATGAACTATTGGAGTAGTAGTAATTCTAACTTGTTATGAAAGGGTTGATGAACAAGGGAAGGGAGCACAACCATGCTGCAGATGCTGAAGCAATTGCAAGGATAGAGGAGAGAATCAACAAAGTTATGAAAGCACAACACAAGATGGACAATAAGATTGTTAGTGCTTTAGAGAAACTAGTCCTACTTGTTTTTTCTAGTGCTCTATGTGATGATTTGTAATCTTGTTGTGAGATGTGAATGCAAGCAAGTAGTATGCACAAGATTTGTATTACAATATCTCTGCATAATCGCTTTGCATCCCTTTCTTTAAATGAAGTCAATTGACTTGTGCTCTATCAATGAAATTCTACCCATGATGTTTGGTCTTACAGATGGAAATGAAAAGACAAAAAAACTTCATATCTAACTGAGCAGCATGTAGCTGCAAAAAATGTTCCCAGGCAATAATTTGGGCAGCATGTTTGTGAACTGTAATGTGCCATGTATCCATATAGTATTGACTGATAGAAAAGGATGCCCACTGAACTGGTATCGATAGAAAATGATGCTAATCACGAGTCCAAACCAATTATCTCCTTCTCTAGAAAATCTTGATGTATGCAATCAGAAAACCAATCTTGTGAATCCAGAGAACGACTTCAGAATGTACACAAAATATGTTCACACAAGACAACATTTCAGAATGTACACAACATTTCAGATTCAAAAATCAAAATTGAGACAACTACATTTCAGCAATACCAGAATGTCCAACAGTTATGAATCCATAATCCATACATCCATTTGTGAGTTCAGACAACATTTGAGATTACAAATTTGTGAATCTAGACAACATTTCAGAATATACACAAAATTTGTGAATCCAGACAACCTTTCATATTTCAAATTTGTAAATCCAGAGAACAACTTCAGAATGTACACAAAATATGTTCACACAAGACAACATTTCAGAATGTACACAACATTTCATATTTCATAAATTAAAATTGAGACAACTACATTTCAGCAACACTGAGTGCGCCTCCGCGCGATCCTTCTTCTTCTCTCTTGTTTTTACTCTCTTTAGTGATTTAGGGGGTTCTTATGTTCCAATGGTTTTGTCTTAGTCTTTTGTTGTGATCTAGCTATCTTTTATTGTGATATAGCTTGCTAGAACTTATGGGATCTGATCTGAGGTCATCTTTGGCTATCTTTCTTCTACGAGCAAGCCTTTAAATCAAGTTTAACTTTTCCCTTGGTTTTGTGCCTTCTTACCCTCAATCAAGAAAGCCATGGAACCTTAGCTATGATCATCTCGATCTTTGATTAAAATAGGTTCCTGACCTTCTTGTTGAGCTGTAAGTGAAACCTCAAGTGATTTGGATCTCTAAGTCAAAAGTTAGATCATTTTGTAGATCATCGTGTAGTTTTTCAAACATCAGAGGGGAGTGGTCAGACTGGCCTCCAGGGCAGCCAGACTGGCTATCCCTTGGCGGTCAGACCAGCTAAGGTGCAGTGAAGCCTGATTTCCTCTGTTTAAGCTCAAGTCTTTCGCTGTGATGCCAAGACCTTGTTCTTAATAGCTTTTTATAGTTGTTAGAGTGAAAAAGAATTTGAATGCAAGTGAGAGAGAAAAAAAAAGGCTTCTATTCACCTCTTTAGTCCCTATTTCGGTCTATCACATAGCTGACTTGGGCATGGTTGATGATCTTTGAACTAATGGCAGAAGAGTAGTGTGGTGTATTTATGGTCTGATAAATGGGGGTGGTTGGTGTCATGGTGTGGCGCTCTTTGTGTCCGCACGAATTGGTGCGCAACCTGTCTGTTCCAATCGGACCGATAGGTACAGTAACCAACCCTCTTTCCTGTCTGTTCCAATCGGACCGTTAGGTACAGTAACCAACCCTCTTTCTTCTACCGATCAAATGATGGTTCTTCGATGCAATGGCAGCAATGATATATGTTAAAGAATACGTATAGATGGCATGTATGATTTTGAGGTGCAAAAGAAGTAGTGGCCCCACACCCAAACAAACACAAAATCGCCAGACCATTTACGCGCACATCGTGCGCGAGCGGGCATGGCATGACGAGCGAGCGCTTGTAGGTAAAACCAACTCCACCTTATAAGTTGATCTCCTCCCACCTAGACTACTGTTGTGACTGTTTTAATTCCTAAAACAATAATTGATGTAACAACAGCATATATACTAGACATATTTCTAACTATGAATAATAACATGATCATCAATTCAAATACATATATCTATATATATATGTTAATAAGGCAAAACGTAGAACAAAAACATTACTAACAGGAGTAGAAACAATCATCATCACATGACTAATTTTTAGGAAGCAAGACCTAGCCATGTCAAGAGATATCACCGCAGTTTACATAGAATCGCTCCGGTGAAGATTGCGGTTGAGTCTGATGCGAAAAAGACGGTGCGAAGCAGATGATGAAGGAAGTCGTGGGCAGTCGTGTAAACGCTTCCCAAAAACCCTATTCGTCCCAACCCGTGCAAAAACATGATGGATGCCGGCTTCAGAGACAATGTTCTCCCAAGTCTGTGCACACCGAGGAAGTGATGGAGTAGCTAAGGTAGCACAACACAGAGGAACCGGGTGAGAAACCAGATGCTGGTCTCTTCGTTCCAAGTCTGAGTAGAGATGTCTCTCCCTCGTATGGAATCAGCGGCTAGAATAGAAACTGCCGCAATAATTCCACCCCGCATAATCAGCACAATTTAAACATTCAGTTTCCAATACGTATAGATGCTATGTATGATTTTGAGGTGCAAAAGAAGTAGTGGCCCCACACCCAAACAAACACAAAATTGTTAGACCATTCAAGCGCACATCGTGCGCGAGCGGGCATGGCATGACAAGCGAGCGTGTGTAGGTAAAACCAACTCCACCTTATAAGTTGGTCTCCTCCCATATAAATTAGGGATAATTGGCTACAGGACACCGTTCATTGACTACCTTTGCCAACGGACATCCAAAAAGCGTGGTACAGCTAGAAGACACTGAAAAAATGTGTAATTTTGCTGGTAGACATTAAGACGATTATTATATTATTTTTGGGTGGAAGATGTGAGAGAAAGCACATGAAATGTCTCTTTTACCCTTGGTCCCCTTCCTCTTGCTAATACTTCTCTCTCTCTCTCTGGCTCACCTCACCCTACGACGCCATAGCTCACAGCGCCGCTGCCTCTAGCGCCTTCTTCATTCCGACGACGACACCACCGCCTCCACTCGTTGATCCACCGCGACGCCTCCTCTTCGCTGCCTCCCGCTCGGCACGGCCGCCTCCTCCTCTTCGCGCGGCCTCCTCTCGGCTGCACCGCGCCGCCTCTTCTTCACGCCGCCTCCCCCTTCACCACGGCCGTCGCCGCCTCCTCTTCGTGCCGCCTCCCCCCTCACCACGGCCGCGCCTCCTCCTCCTCCTCCTCTTCGCACGGCCTCCCCCTCGGCACGGCCGCCTCCTCCTTCTCTCTCTTCGCACGGCCTCCTCGCCAAGACCGCTCGCCGCCTTCTCTTCGCAGCCCACCTCCTCCTCTTCGCGTGGCCTCCCCCTCGCCACGGTGGCCGCCGCCTCCTCTTCGCACCGCCTCCCCCTCGCCACGGCCGCCGCCGCCTCCTCCTCCTTTTTGCACGGCCTCCCCCTCGCCACGGCCGCCGCCGCCTCCTCCTCTTGCGCGGCCCTGCCGCCACGCCGCCCGCCTCTTCGCGCCGCCTCCCCTGCCACGGCCACCACCACCTCCTCCTCTTCGCGGACTCGCCTCGCCACGCCGCCGCCTCCTCTTCGCGCCTCCCCTTACCACGGCCGCCGCCTCCTCCTCCTCTTCGGGCGGACTCCTCCTCGCCACGACCGCTGCCGCCTCCTCTTCGCACGACCACCACCTGCCCCCAGCGTGGTGAACATGATGAGGATGGTGCGCAGCACCAGCTTGAGCGACGCCACCGATGACGACGACTGGCCTAGCAGGCGCACGGAGAAGGTGATGTTGCCGAGCGCGAGGAGGACAAGCGCTTGTCCCTGGGCGAGTCGATGCTGGGACTGCCACCTTTGCAAGATTAGGCCCTCCGACAGCAATCACCTTCGTTGTGTGTGAGAAGCTCCGTGAACACGCGGGAATGGCTGGACATTGAGGGCATTTTCTGCTATTTCTCTCTCATAATCAGTCGGATATATTATTTTAATGAGAAGAGTGTCTACCAGCAAAATTACACATTTTTTCAGTGTCTTCTAGCTGTACCACGTTTTTTCAGTGTCCGTTGGCAAAGGTGGTCAATGGACGGTGTCCTGTAGCCAATTATCCCTATAAATTAACAATATGATGTTTAACTTTCCACATTCTACTATGTATGCGTAGATCTTTTGAATTTTTCTAAGATTTATAAAAAATATTATATGAACCAAACCCATAAACTCCAATAATATACGTAGCAAGCGTGGACTCAGGGATTGCATTGGTAGCAAGCTAGATTTACATGAAAAGGGGATAACCGGAAGAGATGGTAACAAGCTGACTGACACTGCAGAGAAAATACTGCTGCAGTACACGCAGAAACGACAGTGAATTTGTTGTTGGCTCGGCTGACCAAGGATAGATCAAATCACGCTGCAGTCTCGTCACTTTTGGAAGATCAAGAGATAATTTATTTGCTAAGGTCGGTCGTCGTGCATGCTCTGATTGTTAACGTGGTTAAAGTGCCGCGCTTCATCATCATCTAGAACTCTAGAAGGAGGTTTGGTGGGATGCATTGCATCATTAATTAATTAGTTAGCAATATAGAACTCCCAGCTTGAAGCAAAACCTAATCCAACCAAGACGCGCCCGTACATATATACACTACACATGCACACACACATGGTCATTAGGTCATCTTTGCTTGTAGATGAATCTACACAGTAGGTAGGGCGTAATGTTGCCATTGCTTGTAGATGATCAAGAGAACGGGCGACGCGGATTGATTGTTATATATCATCTCTGAAGAGAAAAAACAAAGAAGGCATGCATATGAAGCCACTGGCTTATTAATCCAGTAAAATGGCAAATTAACAATAGTTTACTTGTCCCCAATAAAGTTTGTTTAGGTCGTATTTGACCCTGCACATAAAAGTCCCTAGCACTGTTGAAGTCGTGCCCTGACAGGTGGGGTCAACGTCATGGGCAGAGCCAGCCACAGCTCAGGTCTCGGACCGATCCAGCTACTCTTAGGCTGAACTCGTATTTTGATGATTTTTCATTAGTTTTTTATCCTAAGTCTCATGCTATTGCCCTAACGGGCTGAGGTCCGGATCCGCCCTGGCTGACGCTACACAACTGTAGATGAGAGGCTTCATCTGGCTACATACTTCAGGGATGCAGTGGTTCCTTAATTAAAATGCATGGGAAAGGGGAAAAACTACGCTTAGATTTATTTAAGATCTTATTTACTTTAGGCGCCTGATTGACAGGAACTGATCTCCACGTAGAAAGGGAACCCAACAATTAACTACGTCAAAGTTACGCCCGGTTCACTTCGGACTGAAAAGATATCGACCGAATTGAATTTTTATTGCACAAGTCAAATGCTATCAAACACCTTATTATTCCCCGTATACTATATCATCTCTCAGGGATACATACATACATACTCTCAAAATTAAATTAAATCTAGCTAGCTAGTGGTAATAAAATCAAGAAAGAGTATGAAGCCACTAGGTTAATTATTAAGCCAGTCAATAACAAATTAACAATCACAAATCAATATGTGTAGTATATATCATCACTCGTGCCGGAGATTTGGTTAGCCAAGATTTGGGGCCTTACAACCTAAAACTTTGTTTGATAGTCTAGGATAAAACCAGACTAACAAAAAAACGGTTTTCGAAAAAAAAAAAAATCAAATTATGAGTTTTATGAGAGAGAGAGAACTCCCACCTGTTTTCCACAAAACTCAAAAACCGAATAATAGCTAAGGGAACGACTAAGACTCGTATGTACGTCTCATCGTACGCCCCCAATCACAACATTTCTAAAACTACTTGCAACATCTCCAATAGCTTATTGCAACATCTGCAACTAACTTATGAAACATTTTGAGGAAAAAAAAATCAAATTCTCAAAAAATTTGCAACATTTTTTCAACGGGCCATGCATGAATCAACATACTATTCACAGCGTTGTTGCAAAAAAATTTCAACACGTTTTTTTCCCAGATGCTTTATCTTTTATTCTGGTCTTAGATGATGTTCACAGTGATGTTCTTTGAGATGATGTTAACGCTCACGGTGATGTTCTTTAAAATGATGTATATGAATTTTTGATACGTTGCGCACACTCTGAATTTTGTTGCGTCTAGCACACAACGATGTTGTGCTCGAGCGTACGGCGCTAGCGCTCAGATCGTACGTCCGAGCGCTAGTCGTGTCCAATAGATATCGTTGGATTGAGGAGGCGGTGATGGGCCATCTGACGCGAGCGTAGGAGCCCAAGCCAAGCAAAAAAAATCATTGAGGCAGGGGGTTGTGGCGCCTCCAGCAAGGAGCCCACAACGGCGAGCTCGATCGGCCACGACAGCTCTCACGGGATTCGTGCCATAGTGCCTACAAAACTATTGCTGTTGCTCGTGGATGTCGACGGCCGGTGTTGGTGGAGCTAATTAACAGAGGCCATGCACGGCGGAGCTCGAGGGGCCGCGTCCCGGTGATCGCAGAATGCTCGCGAAGGCCTATGGAGCTTGCGGAGGCCATAGTGGCGGAGCTCGTGAAGTCATGGCCGCCCCAATGGCCTCCCCTGCAAGTGGATCCATGCCTCCACGGGTGTGAGCGGAAGCGTATGAACTTAGGTAGAAAAAGGTATTGTGCCTGGGTGATGGGCTGTTGAATTGGCGGGGTGATCGAATGAGATTGAGGCATCCGGTACAAATGAGACGCGTCAGACGTATGGGCAGTACAAATTCCCAGTAACTAAACATCTGAAAGTGAGTTTCAGCTCAACAATGTTTCACTAAATGCGATCCTAACCGAATAACAGCTTGAAATCTGTATTGCTAACATTCACTCCAAAACGCGTTTTACACAAACAAAATCGATTAACAAAACCCGTGATCCAAACGACCACTTGAGCAAATTGTGCCCAGCCCGAGTCCGAGCCCGAGCCCAACAGGCTTATCTCTACCGGAGCTGTGTTTAGGACCAAGCTGGCAAGCTGTGCTGGGAAAATTAGGCACAATAGCTAACCCAGCATATCAAACTTTTTGGCATATGGCCCACAGCTTGGCCGGCCAAGCCACATTAATGGGCCAGGCTCAAACTGAAGTCCAGTAACCCAAAAGTGATAGAAGGGAGCACTGACCTTTTTATTTTTTAATCATTTTTAAAAATATTTAAAGATAACATCTTCTTAACTTTATTTCCAATTCTAACCCCTTTGATAACGCTATGACCCGTGGCATGATTAAACTGTGTTGTCACGCCATCAACCGCGGCGTGACCAAACCTGCCACGATAGCCTTACGAGCCAATACGCGTCTATTTTTTGGCTAACTCTTGTCACGCTAGCACTCTCGTTTGCCATGCTGAGGTCCGTGACATGACAATGTGTTTTTTTCACGCCACACGCCAGACGTGGTCAAAGGATGAGAATTAGAAATAAAGTTAGGAGAGGTTATTTTTAAGATATTTTTAAAAAGAGATTAAATAAAATAAAAAAAGAAGTTCTAGTTGGAACCGCAGTTGGCTCAAGTCTATTCACATGTATCAATAATGGATACTCAATTGATAAATGTACTCCTATTTGACTTTCAGTTCATATGCTGACTGATCCTACAAAGAGGTTGACCTTTTGTTTGTAAATGTCAAGTTAGTAATAAGTCTTAATTTTCTCCGCAACCTGGGATGGCCCCTAATTGTACCAATCACACCTCACAAAAAGCTTAAAACTTGCTCTAAGCAAATCCTAGGAGTAAATCGCAATGAAGGTTGTCAAATCTGTTTGTTTTTTTTTATTTAATGTGAATTTTATCCTCGAAGGTTTCTAAGCTTACCTAGTTTGTTCAGGGTCTCGAAAATGACATTACAGGCCGTGGTGGGATGTTCTGGATCTCAAAATTGTGCTGTTAAGGTTAAGTCCCTAAATCCCCCAAATAACTTGCTCATTCTTTCAACTACTTAAATGGTGGTTGAATGTAAGTATACAATTAAGTTAGGGAGTTGTCAAAGTAAAATTGAACTTTAAGGACCCAAATACACAACAGAATAATATGTTTAATAGCCTCTGGTACAATATATACTTCGTCTGTTGCAATTGTACCACCACAAGAGAAAGATCAAGATGCGTCAGCACAGAAATACAGTAGATTTTGTAACTCTGATAATAATATATCAATAAGGAAACACATGCTCAATGAAAGCAACATAGGTGGTCAGTCAGGAGATTCTGCTGCCCAACATGCAGTAATTTTGTCCCTAATGTCAACGACAATGGTGCTTGACCATGGGCAGCCTAACATGTCTTCATGAGCTAAAGACAGTCAATTGGGACGGGCAAAATTGGAGCAGTATTTCGTGCTTGACGTCATTCTTACTTACTTTTATGTCAACGGTGTCAGTTTAAAAATACTGATGAAAATGATACAAAAACGCTACATAAATGCAATTTTATCACACACTGAAGAGCGCAGAATTCTGGTTCGTGAGTGACCACACAAGAAAGAAATCCAAATGAACAAAAGGAGGAAAACCTTGTAAGACAAACTCTGCAGCACAAGAACCTTAAGTAGAAGAGCGAGATGCTTGTACTAACTCGTGCCTACTAGAGAAGAGGTTCACACAGAGAACTCCAATTGTTTCAGAATCTACACGATGGATTTAGTTAATTCCAATATATTGACCGCACAATACAACAGATCACAGTGCAGATCAACAAGAGTAGAAGCATATTCGATGTCGATACCTGGTGTCAGGCACATTCAGGTAGTTGGAGAACTCGCATGGAATGCATGGCTCCTTGCAGGAGAGGTTCCTGGCGGCCATGGCGCCGTCCTCCGCAGAGAAGAAATATACTTCGGCCGCCAGTCGTAGTAGAGGCGGGAGGTCCCCAGGCGGATGTGCGCGCGACCGCCGAGGCCGCGCGCCAAGGAACATTCCGCACCGCGCGCTGGGAGTATTTTTTAAAGGGGTTGTCTATTTATAAGTTGTCTTAAATTTTCTTAAGTTTAAGTCACTTGTTATGATCATTGGATCAATATCCAATCATATGACATCCATTGGATCAATATCCAATCATATGACACACCAATCTCTACACAAATCCAATGATCACAACAAATGATTTAAACTTAAGAAAATTTCAGACAACTTAAAACTAGCAAAACCGTTTTTTAAAAAAAACGACGAGGCAAGAGACTCGCATAATATATTGATAGAATAGGAGCAAAAGTCTAGTTTATCTACAAATAAAAAAAAGATTTAATTATTTGCCACTGTCAAAGATATGCGAATTCAGAATTTATCACTTATGTGTCTACGAGGAGAAATTCAGCATGTTGTTACTCTCTCGGGACGAGATCCGCTAGGGTTTTGGCACCTGCTAGGCATCAGGAACGGGTTTCTTCCTTTATCTTGGCCATGAGTACGAGTGGCATTATTGCTAGGTGCTAAAAAGTTGTGGCATTCATTTCCTTCTATAGTTCCCATGCGATGAGAATAACCAAGGATAGGATGGATTTATTTGGCATCCATGTCATCGTTGTGACCACGAGCCACAATTGAGAGATGTCGCCACTCGCATTGTAGCCAGTTCCCAACTACACTCCAGATTCTCCTAGAAAGCCTGCAGTTGGCTAAAAGATGTATTGTCGATTCCGGCGCTGTGCGGCAAAGGGGGGGCACCAATGTTGATTTGGCCAACCTATAGCTGTCAAGCGATCTGCAGTCCACAACCTATTTTGAACAGCGAGCCAAGCAAAAAAAAAACTGCATTTGGGAGGCGCCGATGTGACGGCCCCGATTTTCGGAACTACTAAACCCTTCGCAACCGCCCAGGATGTACAGTTGCGAAGCAAATAGTATCTCAAGCAAGCTTCTGATTGCAACAAAAATCAGACTTTTATTAAACAAGATTAAGGTTTAACAACCTGTTTTGACCCGACACGGGCATCCAAGCCCAAAGTTAAATATAATACAAGGCAAAAGAACATCAAACCACAGGTACGCTTGAGCGCAGATGAGACCTAGTAACAGCAGTCGTTGCCTTCTGGGGGTCCACCAAAATCTTGCTCACAAGGATCCTCTTCTGTAGATATTTTGCAAATTGCAAGAATGAGTACTACCACCGTACTCAACAAGTCGCATGGAAATGCTAAATAATTACATGCAAGGAGTTCAATGGATGGTTAGAGTTTACCATACTTGGCATATGTGGATGCACTTTGCATTTAAAACAAGTTATAAAACCGTAAAACAATAATAAGTAATAGCATCAGTGGTTTATCAACAAACTCGATTACCAACTTAACATCTCAAAAACTCTACTTATGCCTTTGTACTGGAATCATCCATTGACACAGCTTCATTAGCCGGAAGCACGGCGTATTCGAATACCTTTGATTTTTCACTCTGCAGAGTTGCCCAACTTTACCCACAAGATATCTCATGCTCGTACTGTCATGCAATATACACGCAACACGTTAGCGTGCGACTGAGCTGAGATAACAAAGTCTTTTCACTGCTCAACCTTTCTAGCCTCTACCCGGTAGGTTCTTATTCCATACAGCTCGGGAAACCACTAACCGTTAGTGGAATCCTCACTCCGAGGCTGATGGGCCCATACCGCATGTGCGTAGACTACCGAGTGTCCACTTCCGCCCACTCTGTCACACCCTGGGCCTGCCTTGCTCTATCATACAAGAGCACACGCCTTTCCATGTAGATATTCAATCGGGAGAGCAGTGTACTTAGCCAGGGAGTAATGACCACGCTTGTGGTTGAGCGGTTTCTATGTCTGTTACTTTGGCACAAGGTTCTTGTCCTTACCTGTCATCCAGTGAGGCGATGGCCCAACACCAACTCGTGGCTGTCCACCTCCGGATCTCACTGATGACTCACTTTTAAACGAGTATATCGGGTTGCCCAACTTCCTGAACACAACCCTCAACTCTACACCAAAACCATTGGTGAGTAGCCAATACTTGCTCTTGATTGATGAACACAATTTTGGTGATAAAGTTATTTATAGTATTCCATGTAAATTAAATCTGTCAAGGTGAATATGGCCTACAAGAGTTGGGTGGGTTTATTTGTGGGGTATTTAGGATTTAACTAATTGTCATGGCATTCAAAAGTATTATTTTAATATTTAAAGTAATTGGCACAAATACGGTAATGAAAGTAATAAATACATGTACGAAATGTAGGTTCAAAATGATCAAAGAATGCGACTTGCCTTCTTGCACAAAGTCATGTGGATATTGGTCTTGTCCGGCGTCTTCCGGAGTCTGGTCGTCGAAATCGTAACCTAACGAGAAACAAAACAATAAAACAATTCAAATAAAATCCGGCTCGACAAGGAATGAGCTGGGAACAACATGCAAATAAATAAAACCAGAAAAAAAAAACACAAAGAAAGGTAGGTGGTGTAGTGGAGATTATTTGGTGTTTAATTGGATTGAACGGAGCTGGGATTTGGATCCAAGTACAACAAAAATATTGTAAATGGATAAATAATCATAAAGGAAGGTGGTGGTGTGAGATGCTGGAGATTTATCTGGCACTTGTTTGGACTGAACGGAGTTGAGTTTTGGATTCACGGGCTCGAAACGGTCGAAAAGAGTATACAGTGTCTAATTAGGGTTTCAGGCGAAAACAGGGTCGGGTAATGAATAGTAGTATTTTTACTATTCATCTACAAATATTGGATCTGAACAGTAACTAGATTTACTGTTTTGGTTTTTGAACAGTAATTAGGGTTTACTGTTTCGGTCGGAAAGGAATAGGGAACCCTATTTTTGGGTTATGAATAGTGTTTTTGGTTTGTCGGGTGAACAGTAAATGGCTACTGTGCAATAGCGAGTGTTTGGGCTGATTTAATGGAATAGACAGTGAGAGGGGTTTGAGGCGGTCAAATTTGACATGTAATGTCAAATTAGGGTGTTGGGCAAAAATGGTGTCGGATAATGAATAGTATTAATTTACTATTTATATATGACAATGGTCCATTGTATAGGAATTGGAATTACTGTCTTTAACTGAAGTGAGCAACACAGGACCAATTTTCGGAGGATGAACAGTAATCATTTTACTGTTTTCGGATGAAATAAACAGTGTTTTTGTTTTTCGGATGAACAGTAAATGAGATCGCTGTGCAGTGAACAGTATTTGGGCTTAGGTATGAACAGTAATGGGCTAAGCCCGCATCGTGCTATGAATAGTGTCCGGCTGAACGAATGAACGAGAAATGGTCGCCCATTTCATCAGGCGCCCACGCCCATTTGGCCAGGCCTTAACGGCCCGTGCTCGGGCGGCTTTGAGCCGCGCTCGGCTCTGCCCGAGCCGACGGCGACGGCGATTGTGGCGGCGGTGGTGGTCGGCGGCGAGGCTGGGTGGTGCGGGGAGCACCAGGGAAGCAAGGGGATTCCATTTTTGGGCTTTGCCGGGGATGATGAGGCTCGGGAATAGGGTGGCGGCGAAGGCGGCGGAGGTCCAAGGCAGGAGGGGCGGTGCGGCGGCGCTCCGACCATGCTCCGACCAAATGGAGGGGCGAGTGAGCATCAGTGGGTGGAGGGGAGTCTGTAGGTGGCGTTGGAGGAGCTCGGGGTGGAGTGAGGTAGCTTGGCGACGTGAGCCGTGGAAGCGGCGGCAGTGGAGCTCGGTGCCGGCGAGCTCCGGTGAGAAAGGAGGGTGGGGAAGTTAGGGGAAAGAAGCGGGATGGCGAGAGGAAGCTTGAGCCGGGATGAGGAGGGAAGGGGGAGGAAGAGAGGCGGTGAATTTCACCTTTGCCCGCCGGGGAAGAAGAGGGAGGCGGCGGCGAAAACTTGAAATTCGGCCGGCTCCGATGACGAGAGGGCAAGGGTGGTGTGGGTGGGAGATGAGGTTGGAAGCTTGCCCTGGGTGGCCTTTTATGGGTCGGCGAGAGGCGGTGGGAGTAGGGCGCAGTGTGGGCAGTGGCATGGGTGGCGGCGACGTGGTTGACGGGGAGAGGAAGAACGGCGCCGAGAGAGGGAAGGTGGCAGGGTGAGGTGGCGGCGGCGAAGGCGCTGGAGGTGGCGTGCTGGCGTGGCGGTCGTCGATTGCGGCGCCGCAAAATCGCAGCAGAGGCGACGGCGTGAGAGGAAGGAAGGAGGAGAGGGAGGAAGAAGAGAGGAGGCGCCCGGGAGAGAAGGCGCTTCCGGGCTTGCGAAGACGGATTTCCCAATGGGGAAAGCGGAAAGGGGAGGAGGACTTCCAAAAAAGGAAAGAAATTCGAATTCAAACAAAAGCTTCAAAAACTTTTTGAAATTTGGATTTTTGGGTTATTTCAGCCGAGGCCTCCCAGATCGCAGCATGGAACGTGATATCTGTGGCTCTCAGCCATTACGCCGCGTAGGCCGAGCTTGCGGAGTCATCCCCGGATTTTGCCAGCTTCCATGCTATGTCGTCCGGGGCATTAGGGTCGAGATGTATTGCTTGGGTGAGCAGCCATAGCTCGACGAATTCCACTAGTTGTTGGATCGTTGTTATTTTGCTTGGATCAATGTCTCGAATCCGGGTGCCATTGAGGAGTGCTTCATACACCGATCTGTTTTTCTGCTTGGCAAGCTTGTGGATGGTGGGTGCATCGTGTTTTGTTTCTATCAACCAGCAAAGGTCCGTTTGGAGCAGGAATTTCGTTTGATTTCCACAAGAAACAGTTCAATTCCCACGGGATTCAGAAAAAAATTCTTCATTCCAAACAGGACCTAAGTTGGAGAATAGATTACAACAAGCAGCAGTAATGCAACAAGGTTATGAGAAAAACAGGAAACACAGGAAACCACGACAGCGAGACAACAAATTTAGGGCTCATCATGCAAAATACATCCAGCGCCTATCTGCAACAGCTTTCAGTTTGTTTGAAGAAAAAAAATCTGATGCTACAAACCATATGGGAACACAAATGCGCCTCCCTTCTCTGGATACAGATTGTTCTTTTTCTATAATGTTACAGAAGTGATGATCAATAAGCGCCTATCTTCACAGCATCGACTCCCTTCTCTGGGTACAGATTGTTCTTTTTCTATAATGTTACAGACGTGATTATCAATAAGCGCCTATCTTCACAACATATTTTCCCATCACATTTTTTATCCCCAAACGTACAAAGAATGCCAGATGAATAATCAGGAGCAAAACTGATGGCCCAGAGATGCCAACAATGTTGAGAAGTTACAGGTGTGGTGCCTCGACAAATCGACGGTCATGTCCAGTTTCTTCACTTCTTGCCATGTTCTCCACGTAGCTTAACTAACAATTTTGGTGTGCCGATTCAGCTGGTGCTATTTACCAGCTGATAGCATCTTCTGAAGCTGAATCACCTGCTGCTGCTGCTCTACTGGCAATGAACTCAGCTGCTCAGGTGTCAGTTGCAAGACTTGCTGCAGAAGAGCTGACTCAATGTCGGGCGTGAGCTGCAGCAGAGAGAACAGAATTGGATTTGTGAACGCGTGAAAATTATGAATCATTCAGAAACTTGGTGCATCAATTCAATTCAATTCCAGAGAAACAATACCAAACATTTAGATAGGTCAGGTTTTTAGTTGCTTACCAATCTCCCAGATTGGAAAATGAAAATATAAACAGGTAGAATAAAATAACGGAAAACCTGCAAGGGGATTACCTGAGGAACTTCATTCTCTGTTTGCTGAAAGCTAACAGCACCAGAACTATAGCTCCCTGATGGTCCACTAGGGACCACTACTTGGGATGGAGCAGAATAAACAGTGGAACTGTTGTTTACAATTCCAGGCGTGGATGTTCCATCCTCCAATTTCCGCAATTTTGAAGGACGAGCGAACTCTGCCAGATGACTTGTTTGATCAGGCAATCTCATTTCCTTCGGTGGTATCTCAGGTGCAGAAGCAACCTGCAATCGGACATTATTCAGTAAGCCTGTGTGGATAGTAAAATGAAAGTGCATCTTGTCTATAAAGACAGCATGAAATAACTTGAAAAGAACAATTCAGTCCATCCATGAGCATAACCAAGCGTAGATGTGTAGTTAATTAACTGTACTAGACTACACGGCAGTTTGACAATTCAATTTCATAGTTTACGGGAGTTCTGTACATTAGGCAGCCTGATTAATATGATTCATCATAAACTTTGGCTTTCTACATAAAATTAAGACAGCATTAGTGAATTACAATAAGCTCCTTTACAAGTGAAAAATACCTGGTGGACATGAGGATGGGACAAAGGTAGTTGCTGTACACTAGTTGGCATAACTGGTGGTCTAGGATGCTGTGGCATAAATGGGGGCTGAACTTGCGATATCAAGCCTCCTGAGGTTGAAAGGGGTTGAGTAGGAACAATGGAAGAGGTGCCGAGGGGCTGAGATAGCATTGGAGGATGTGCAACCACCCCAGGCTGATGTCCATGTGGAAACATTTTGACTGCAAGCTGAGACGAGTGCTGATACTGAGGAAAATTATGCAGTGGTGCAGTTGGTTCCTGCAGGACAGTAGGGTTTGGTGCAATATTGGCTGGCAAGCTCACAGACGGTCTTGGAACAATTGGTATCATAACATCTGGCTGTGGAAATGGTTCATTGAGGTCAGATGAAGATTGGGCCAAGGAGCTAGAGGGCTGTTGGTTCTTTGCCATCTGCATCTGCGATTTGAACAAAACATAGATTATCCGTACATTACAGAATCAAAGAAAACATTGGGTACCTCGAGCTCAAAAGAAAATCAGAACATACCATCTGAGGTGTCACCATCCCAAGCATTATTTGTGCCTGCATTAGAATAAGGGGAAAGGTCAGGAGGTTCTAATCTTCCATTTTATGCTAGACTGACGACTGAATGATGGGCAAAAGAATTTCAAAACAAGCTTCTTTCGTTCATCATAAAACACAAGAAATAAAAAGCACAGGAAGTCAACTCCCATCTTTTTCAACAATGGAACTCCAGGTGAACATGCCAAATATTTTATATCACACAAACAGATAAGCAAAACTGTTCAATAAAATCAAAGGAATCTGATTTCTTGTGCCATCCAGGAGCACAAGACAACCATGGATTATATCAAAGCTCTTAAGAACCAGCATCAGGATATGCAAAGTAAACATTTGGAACAAGAAAACTTCAATGTAGATTAGTAAATATAAAACATGTGAGTTGATTAAAATTCTATTTAAAAAGGTGGAAAAAATGTCTAAAGAGAAATGAAGCATAACAAAAAAAGAAAAGAGGCACAAATTTTGGTTAAAAAAGGAACTCATATGGACTCCACTGTTGGATAAGTCTCTGTGTCGGCTTTCTGTGTCGGCTTTCTGTGTCGGCTTTTTGCTTTTGTAAAAGACAGCATCCTTGACTGGTTGTTAGCATCTCAAGGACAGCATCCTTGATGGTTGTTAGCATCTCTAGGACAGCATCTTGACCAAAGATCTAGGACAAAGTTGTTAGCATCTTAGAGGCAGCATCTAGGACAGGTTGTTAGCATCTTAGACTAGCATCTTGGCATATGCTTGGTGAGTAATGACCTATAAATATGTATACCCAACCCCTCAAAGTTGGCATGGCATTGTGAGAGAAATAAACCAAGAAGAAAATTTGCCCCATCTCCAAGTGGCATCCTCTTCATGAGAGTAAGGATCTTGCTATCACCAAGAGCAAGAGTCCAAGCGACTAACAAGTGGTATCGAGCTATACTATCCTCGTAGCCCGAGCATCTCCCGCTCATCTCCTTCTCCGCCTTGTAAAGCGGCCCTCCAGCCGTGCAGCAGCAGCCCGCCGCCCACGCCACTCCTTCCCGAGACGGCAAAGCTCGTCGAGCGCCCTCTCTACGCAACAACCCCGCAGCGCGCCATGTCCGCAGGCGATCTCGGCCTTCGGCCGCCTCGAGCACGCGGCGTCGCCGACGGCCGAGCTCGCGGCAGCAGCAGCCATGAGCGAAGCGGCGAGCGGCAAAGCAGGCGGGGCGAGCGAAGTGAAGCGGCAAGCGGCGGCAGATGCGGCTGCGGCGCGCAACAATGAGGTCGAGGCTCGCGGCAGTCGGCCGAGCTCCATTTCACGACGATAAGCGTCGATGCACCTCGACACCGGCGAGGGAGCCACACGAGCCGGGCGGCGCAGCCGCGGCACCGCGACACCCACGAGCTTGGCGGATCCAGCATGACGCGGTCACGTAGCGCCTCGAGGAGCGCGCGATGGCGGTGGCGCCTCGAGGAGGCGCGACGGCGGTGGCGCTCTGGAGGAGGCGCGCGGCGGTGGCGCCTCGAGGAGGCGCGCCGCGACAACGGCGGCAGACGGTCGATAGAGAGCGCGGCCTTCACAGCGGCGTGGCTCTCTCCCGACCGCACCGTGGTTACCACGGTTCCGTGTGTTGTCGTGGACGCCGCCCCGGCGGTGGTGGCCTACCTCACCAAGGCCAACTACGTCGAGCGGGCGCGTGATGAAGGTGAGGCTCCAGCGCGGCACATGTGGGATGCGATGCGGCACGGCGACGCCGACTACAACCAGGATCGACGGCGCCGGATGTTGGATAAGTCTCGTGTCGGCTCTGCGGTCGGCTTTACGGTCGCTTTTGCTTTTGTAAAGGACAGCATCCTTGGATCGGTTGTTAGCATCTCAAGGACAGCATCCTTGATCTAGTTGTTAGCATCTCTAGGACAACATCTTGACTAGCATCTAGGACAAAGTTGTTAGCATCTTAGAGGACAAGATCTAGGACAGTTGTTAGCATCTTAGACTAGCATCTTGGCATATGCTTGGTGAGTAGCGACCTATAAATATGTATACCCAACCCTTAGGTTGGCATGGCATTGTAAGAGAAATAAACCAAGAAGAAAATTTTGCCTCATCTCCAAGTGTCATCCTCTCCATAAGAGTAAGGATCTTGCTATCACCAATAGTAAGAGTCCAGCTGACTAACACTGGATGCTCATCGCCGCATCCGCCCGAGATGCGATTCGCTCTCCAACAAGCGGATCGCCAGGAGGCTTGGGACGCCATCGCCGCTTCACGCACGCATCGATCGCGCCCGCAAGTCCACATTGCGCACTTCGCGACGGAGTGGGAGAACACGGCCTTCAAGCGGTGAGGACGCCGATGACTTTGCTCCGTCTCAACACTCTGCTGCGTAAGCCGTGCGGCCGGCGATGACACCTACGGCGAGGAGAGCCGTGGAGAAGCTCTTTTGCAAGGCCCCGAGAAGTACAAGCGATGGCTCGCCGATCCGGTCTCTTTGGACCTCTCCACGATGTCGATCGAGGAGGCGATAGGTCGCCTCAAGGTCGTTGACGGCGATGAGCCACGCGTCTCTCGGACCCGTCACCATTGGCGGAAGCTCCTCTTCACTCAGAGCGGTGGTGCCGGCCAGGTGACGGAAGAAGGGAGCCTTCTTCCACGACGGCGCGCGTGCGTGGTAGCGCGCAAGCCGCGCAAAGACGCCGTGCATGGCGCGAGGACGCGTCCGAGGTGATGACCGTGGAGGTGCCTGTGGCGGCGCTGGCAAGCAAGAGCCGCGACAGACGACTCTTGCTACAAGCTGCGGCAAGCCGGTCATCGGGCCAGGATTGTCGGCACCACAACGCGCCGAGCCCACGTCGCGCGAGCGGAGGAGGAGGAGCATCCGGCTCGTTCATTGCTCAAAGCGAGCATCGAACTACATCCAGGCGCGACCGCCGCTCTCCTCCACCTTGACGAGCCAAAAGCACACGCCTCTTGGCAAAAGTTCACGTGGAAATCAAGGACGACGCTCGCTCTAGGATCGGGATGGCTCGATTCTCACAAGGAGACACACAAGACTTAGGGGAGAATGTTGGATAAGTCTCGTGTCGGCTTCGTGGTCGGCTACGTGTCGGCTTTTTGTGTCGGCTTTTGCTTTTGTAAAGGACAGCATCCTTGATGGTTGTTAGCATCTCAAGGATGATCCTTGATCGGTTGTTAGCATCTCTAGGACAAAGATCTTGACCAAAGATCTAGGACGGGTTGTTAGCATCTTAGAGGACAAGATCTAGGACAGTTGTTAGCATCTTAGACTAGCATCTTGGCATATGCTTGGCTGAGTAGCAGCCTATAAATATGTATACCCAACCCCTCAAGTTGGCATGGCATTGTGAGAGAAATAAACCAAGAAGAAAATTTGCCCCATCTCCAAGTGTCATCCTCTCCATGAGAGTAAGGATCTTGCTATCACCAAGAGCAAGAGTCCAGCGACTAACATCCACAACCTAAGAAATACTCTAATATACTTAGACCTGGTACAAAATAACAGTAACAAAGAATAAGCAATTGATTAATTGCACAATCACTATTAGCAAAATCTAACCTGAAATATGGCCTTTGGAAGCTGTAGAATTCCTTGCAGCAGTTTTTTGGCAAGGTCCTTATTTTGAGTAGTTATGGTCTGTCATAAAAAAAAAGCATTAACAAACTACAATGGGCAATGGGCAATTTGTAATCTTCAAGAAATTGAAGTGCTTGAGATTTCAAGATAACCTTCAATTCGGACATGATTTCATACAACTGATGCCTTGACATTCTGGCCAAATAATGAGTAAGAGGGTCATTTCCAAGCCCATATTGGACAGGTAAACCATTTTGCACATTTGCAGTTTGAGCACCTCCAAGAACACCAGCCATCACAGATGCAGCTTGTATTGCCGGTGGAAGACCAACAGGCTGATGAAGGCTGGTGTCTCCTACAACGGAAGTCCCAGTTAATTGTTTCTGAGCATCTGCGGGATTCCATCAAGAGATCAATGTTAGCATCCACAAACATAAAATCAGCAGATTAGAAATTTTAAAGTATACACATAAATTAGATGATGAAATGAGACCAACCAACACTAGATGCCATTCCTGGTCCTCCACGACCCTGCAATTCATAAACGTATCCAGAATAAGTCAATAGATGCTTTTACTGAAAGTTTAAAACAATCAATTTCAATTGATTGAGATTCTATACTGTTTATTCGTGAAATAAGCATGCACTAAGTCCATCTCCGTATTGAAGCTACTTAATTTCCAATATGCAAAGTTGATACTTGATAGGACAGGATAGTGAAAATTAGTATTTTGTATGTAGTTACATCATGCGATCTCCAGATAATTTAGCATAAAAATTGTTTCCTTATGTAAATCACCGGATAAATCAATCAACTGCATCCAGTTGTGAACTTGTGATACACAGTATTTACTATTTTCTTGTGTGTGCATTCTGACATTTTGGCAAAAAAAACTGGCACATATATATCAGCATCAGCCATCAGTCACTGGTGTGGGGATAGATACAAATGCTGTTGATAGCAGCTAAGGACGTAGCAACTATTTTGAAAGAAAAAGGTATTAATGTAACAGCAAGCCGAAAGAAAACTAAAAGCGCTTATGCACATACACAAAAGGTCAATTGGATATATCATTTCAGCAATCAATTTACTAACAGTTCCAATCATTTTGCTTGAGCATATCGCAAAAGATGCAACTATAGATGCATTGACCAAGTACACATCTTCTATAAAACTATTCTTCTTTTGCTAGCAGCAGAGAACCTCATGTATTCAGCACAATTCTGGTGAAGCTCTTCGAATCATGATATATGCTTTTGTTAAGCAAACAGCTTTGGCACATTACTCCATGAAGGAAAAAAATGAGACAATGGAGATATTTTTGGAACTGCAATGCCAAAGATGATGCACCGTACCAGAATGATAATTTCACAAGGTAATTTAGCAGATAAAGCAAGCGTGTGTATGTACAGTTAGGCAGCTGTACATACACATGCTGTGAAAGAAAGTGAAACATGAGACACAGGATGGTTGGAGAAAACACTACTATTATCATTCATGGGAACCAAAGTGATACAAGCTTTCATCTTAACATAGGACTTGCAAGGTGAGAAATATGATTCTTCTACAGTAATGAACTGAGGATCTTCGACCTTTTCTCTATTTCTGTCAGTGTTCCTCCCATTTTCAGCAAAATCAACACGTAATTGACGGCCATTAATTTCATAACCCTGAAGGTTTCGACGTGCACTTAAAGCAGTCTCCTCATCCTTGTACTCGCAAAATCCATAACCCTTCGGCTTCCCAGTTTCTTTATCAATAACCAATCTGCAAGCAATTTTGAGCAGTCAGTACACAACAAAGTCATAGCTGAACAGCATCATATAAACTTCATCGAATGTTGAAAAGCCTATCAGGAGTAGAAAATATTTGACTCAGCATCACCAAATTAAAACCAGTTTTAGTCAACATGTCACTTAAGATGAATCGTGATCAAGAAGCACACATGTATATACTACCAAACACTGGCTAATAATTCAACATTATATTTCCTGAAACCCCAAAGGCCGCACTGATAAGCATGTTATGAATATTGTGTGCATCTATTCAAGAGGCCCAATAGGCAATATATACAAGGAGTACAAAGGGGGGTTGCCATATACAGATAAGGAAACCATATACAAGAGTCCTATTCTAACACCCCCCCTCAAACTCATGGTGGATCATACACACTGAGTTTGGAGAGAAAATACAAATGTTGTGCTCTAGTCTGTGGCTTCGTGAAGAAGTTAGCAACCTGTAACTCTGATGGCACAAACTGTAAAGCAAGTACTTCCTCCTGCACCTGTGAGCGAGTGTATGAAGCATCCACACCAATGTGCTTGGTGAGCTCATGCTTCACTGGATCCCGGGCAATACTGATCGCACCTATACTGTCAGACAAAAGAGTCGTAGGTCCTATCACAGGCACTCCAAAATCTACAAGTAACCACCTCAACCAAGTAACCTCTGCTGTCACTGCTGCCATAACTCTCAACTCATCCTCTGCACTCGAACGAGAAACTGCAGTCTGCTTCTTAGTCTTCCAGGCAATCAGGGAGGAGCCAAGAAAAACACGAAGCGTAAAGAGAACGACGATCGAAGGATCACTAGCCTGTGTCGCATCGAGTACGCCCGAGTCAGAGTGAGGTGGAGCTAGGGAAAAACAAACGACGAGAGATGGTCCCGCGCAAGTAGCGAAAAACACGAAGAAGGTGATCAGAGTGAAGATGGGTAGGACGAGCCATGAATCGACTCAAGATATGAACAACATAAGCAATATCGGGACGAGTGCTCACAAGGTACACCAAACTCCCAACAAGATGATGATATCGAGTAGGATCCTCAAGAGGATCACCATCGCGACACGGCGGAGGATAGCTCCATGGGAGTTTCAAGGCAGGCGAGTGTCAATCGCACTGCACCGGTCAAGAAGATCTGGACATACTTCGGGAGAGGTAGTAGCCCTCGTGCATGGAAGAGACCTCAATCCCAAGGAAGTATGTAAGAGAACCAAGATCAGTCATCAAAAATTACGCACTGAGGTGCTTCTTCACATATGTGATGAAGGAGGAGTCATCACCAGTGATGAGCATGTCATCAACATACAGAAGAAGCAGTGTCCTACCCCGAGATGAGATATGGACAAAAAGAGCAGGATCGTGGGAACTAACAGTGAAACCGACAGCAGTAATCACTGAGGTAAAACGCACAAACCAGGCACGAGGAGCCTATTTGAGGCCATAAAGAACACGACGAAGACGACAGACATGCCCATCAGGAACAGAATACCCAGGTGGTGGTTGCATGTAGACCTCCTCATGCAAAACACCATTAAGAAAAGCATTCTTAACATCGAGCTGAGAGATAGACCACCGTGACGAAGCAACCGCAACAAGAGCGCGAAGCGGTGGTCATATAGGCAACAGGGCAAAGTCTCGTCGAGTCACGACCATACTCTCGCGAAAACCGCGAGCCACAAGACGAGCCTTGTAGCGCTCGATAGTACCATCGCATCGAAGTCTTAATCTTGTACACCCACTTGCACGTGATCGGACGAACATGCACAGTGTCGGTACAATATCCCAAGTTTCGTGACGTCGAAGAGCACCAAGCTCCTCTCGCCATAGCGAAGTGCCACTCGAATGAGGAGCACCTCACGATAAGAACTAGGCTCGATGTGAGAGAGCATGAGCTATCGAGCAAATCCAAGACGATCCGGAGGTCGAAGAGATGTCCGGTCACGAAGGACGTAACGAGGAGCATCATCAGGAGGATTAGATGTGGGTGTCGGCAAGATACCAGGAGAGGAGACTGGTAAAGGACAAGGACGTCTGGAGTAGTGAATACCGAGAAACGAGACGGTGGTGGTGCAGGAACAAGAGGCGGTGCTGCAGAGGCAGTGGCCGAGGCGAGGTACGAAGGAACCACTGGGGACAGACTAAGGGAAAACTGTGATAGTGGAAAAATGGGTGAAGAGCCAGAAAGAGACAACCACGAAATCGACTCAACGGTGGAAACAGGAGGAGCCGAATCTCGATAGAAGAAAGGTCGAGATTTGCCAAAGACAACGTCTCGTGAAACCCTGGTCCGTCGAGCAGAAGGATCCCAGCAACGATAACCCTTATGCTCAGAACTATATCCAAGAAACACACACTAAACCGATCGGATCGACGGTTTAGTGCGCCACGTGGTTCGCAGCAGTAACAAAACAAGTACAACAAAAATACGAGGTGAGTGTCTTTGGGGCTTGAGAGTAGAGGCGCTCTATAGGATCGACACTCAAGAGCGATGGAAGGTCGCATATTAATGAGATATGCACAGAGAAGCAGATCTCACCGTAATCGTGGTGGAACGTGAGAGGCAAGGAGAAGAGCGCGGGCGATCTCAATCGATGACGATGTTTGCGCCAAGAACCCCATTTCGAGCATGGGCACCGTGACAAGAAGATCGTAAAGAGTGCCCGCCGTAAAGAAAATGTCTAAAAGCGCCAGAAGCGAGACTTCGCGGCAAAATCACAAATAAAAGTACGGATAGGAGAATCAAATCGAGTACAAACCATCGTTGCAAAGCTACGATAGATCACAAGAAACTGACCACGATTAGACATAGGAAAATCCATGTAAAACGGGAATAATCATCAATGAAGATCACTTAAAGTTTATGCCCGCTTTAGAGATAATAGGCGCAGTCCCCATACATCCGAATGAACTAAGTCAAAAGGACGAAGACAAGGACTCACTAGAATGATAAGGAAGTTGTAGCCGCTGCCCACCATAACCCCGACAAAACATGGTCGTGTCACAAGAACACGCCCAAGAACACCCTTACGAACTAATGAAGAAAGACGGACCACACAAGTGACCTAACGGTGATGCCACGCGCAAAAACTCCAAAGGTGGTGGCGCAGTGGCGGTGAAGTAGTCGTAGAGGTGACAGAGCAAATCAAGTGGATGGAAGGTGGAGGCGATCAGGATGTAGAGACTCGACGGTCCCTACGGCGCCGGCCATCCTGGGCACCGCCTCACTGCTTCGGTCCCGAACAAAACATGTGTGAGAGTCAAAACCAACCCTATACCGAGATCGGTGAGTGACCACCGAGAGAAGCCGCATGGCAAGTCGGGAACATAAGAAATAGCTAGAACGGTAAAAATCGGTGGACAAAGAGTGCTCGACAAATGGTGCACAAAGGAGTACCGCCACCGTCTCAAGCAGATAGGAAAAACAGAGGTCCGATCGACGTGAGAGATGTGGAGTCCGGTGTCATGTGGAAGGAGGCACCGTAATCCGTAACCCAAGAAGTACCGGAGAGACGTTGAGCTAGATCGGCGTAACTCGCCGAAGTGCGAGAGAGCCGCGAAGTAGAGCTCGCAAACCGGCCAACGAGTCACCGGCCGAGAAGGTCCTCGACGGCCGACCGTCCTCCCGTCGAGGAAGCGGCCTCGCTTCTTGGATCGCTCCACGCGCTTTGTTCGCTGGCGCATCGCACAACGCCGTAGTCGTGTGCAAATTCTTGCAATAATTGCATCAACCCGATTGGTGCAAAAGGTGAGCGTAAATGCATAACCGAGAAGATCCTCGTAGTCGGCGTAAAACCGACGGTGTAGTCGAAGAAGAAGGGTAGCAAGCACGGTCGGAACAAAGCGCGGTTGCTAACCCGCGCGTAAGCTCTCGGCAAGAAGCGCCGAAAAAGCCTCAGAATCGCTTCTGCCGTCGGGCGAATGGCCAAGAAATGAGCCTCGACAGCTCAAACTCGGGCACAGACGGCAGACGGTCATAAAGGCGGCGATCACGATCCGCCTTCTCGCACTTTATGACACTCGACAAAGCGAGAAGCGAGCTCGTCAACCGGCGCCGTAGATCGCCAGGCTCGGAAGAAGTCGCCGACGAGGAGTCGCCTCGGCGGTTGCTCCAACTCACGCTGGAGCGAAAGAACCGAGCATCGCCGTCACGTATCGCCGCGCAAGTACTCCCAGATCCGACGAGTGGCACGCAGACCAACGATAACCGGCGGATGAAGTCGTCGACGCCGACCACCAGATGACTCGAACACGTGCCTCGCCAAGACACCGGCGCCAAAGCGTCTATGGCATACCGAAAGGCCTCATCGCAGCCGGCGGTGGCGACTTCTCGCCTCGCTTGGCGCGCCTCATCTTCAGAAAGTGCAAGTAGGCTATCCGGGAGAGGTCGACCGGCGACGGCGACAAGCTTGAGCACCAGTGACATGTCCCGAGGCGAGACCATCGAGCGTGATCTCCATGAGCGAAGACCACAACTCGTAGTTCGTCCCATGAAGCTTTGTTCCTAGAATGGGATCGCGCGGATGGGAACGGAAGCCATCGGTAGCGGCTACCGACGGCGCGGCGACAAAGGCAACGATGTTCAACAAGCGCGCCGACGGCGCAATGGCTAGATCTACGTTGTTGTTTTTTTGCCTTTTTTGCCTTTTTCCTTTTCTTTTCGGCGGGCTAAAAGCCCGCTCACCGAGCAAAGCAGAAGAAACGCACGGGAACCCTAGTTCCTCGCCATGCAGCGGCGACGTGAGCAACGGTGGCAGCGTGATGCGGCGTGAGCGGTAGCGGCGTACAGAGGCAACGGCAGCGGCGGCGTGAGCGACGGCTTCTGGCGGCGCCAACAAGCGCGCACGCGCGCCTTGTAGTGCGCGGCGAACAGCGCCGAGCTCCCGGCCGGCGCTGGTCGGCCTCGGTCGACGGAAGCGGCGTGGTGGCGGCGTCCTTGCGTCGACACGAGCAATGGACTTCGGCCGAGCGGCGTCGTCTCACCTTGGCTCCGACGGCGGAGCGACGGCGGCCTTGCGGCGTCAGCTCCGTCGCAGATCGCGTCGGCAATGGAGACTCCGATCGGCGGAGCGGCGGTGGCCTTGCGGTCGCTGTCGGCTCCCGATGGCAGACGGCGTCGGCAATGGATGGCAATGGAAGAGAGCTAGGTTAGTGCCCTAGCTTTGATACCATGTTATGAATATTGTGTGCATCTATTCAAGAGGCCCAATGGGCAATATATACAAGGAGTACAAAGGGGGTTGCTATATACAGATAAGGAAACCATATACAAGAGTCCTATTCTAACAAAGCGGCCCCACCCCAACCCACCATTCACCTCTTATGTTTTGATATCTTAAGAGCATCTCCAGCAGGAGCCCTCAAAACAGAGCCCCTACTTTTAATTTGAGGGCTCCCCCTACTTTTGAGGGCCCTGTCTGGTCGTGCACTCACAGAGCCTCAAAACAGCCCCTACTTTAATTCCTCTATTTCCTCACACACTATATGCATATGTATTTGAGAACATCACATTATATAATAATTTATTTAAACTATAACTCTAAAGCACTATACTTAAAATTATGAATGAAAATACAAATATTTAAATTTAAATTCAAAGACAAATTTGGTCCGAATTTAATGATAGTCGATCACAACATAGTTCATAACATCTCTGCAAATCAAAATGACATAATCATCAAATTTAATGGGAACGAGCGGGCGCGGGAGGGGAAAAAGGCTGGCGGGGGAAGAATCGGGACCAAAGCGCGCAGGAAACCGTGATTTGGGGGTTTGGCCTAGAGCCCCAGGAATGAGGGCTTGAGAGGGGATTTTAGGGGCCCCTCAAATTTGAGGGCTCTAGTAGGAGCCCTGCTGGACCTCTGTTTTTACCTCAAACCCTCAAATTTGGTTTTAGGGGCTCAAGTAAGGGCCCTGCTGGAGATGCTCTAATAGCACTGCGCAATGAAGCCATCAAACTTCTATAAAAGTAATTCATATTCTCAGTGTTGCACGGACAGCACGGTATAATGCTGTTTAAAAAAACCATAGAAAGCATTATGTCCATACCACTGGCTAAGAAATTCCTTATTTTGAAAGAGAATAAACAGAAGGCTGGCTAAGAAATTCCTTATTTTGAAAGAGAATAAACAGAAGGCACATGTTTGTTTTGCCAATAACTGATGAATCCTACAATTCAACAACACGTCTATGTAATCCTGTACTTGCATAATCTTGTTAGCTTAACCAACTATCCTGCATACTAGTGTCGCACACACAACTTCTAGGGTTTGCGCAATTCAATTAAACATGAAAGAGACCACGGGGCTGACTTCCTCGCAAATCCAACACCATGTCTATCTAATCCTGTACTTGCGTAATCTTGTTAGATTAACCAACTATCCTGCATACAGCATACTAGTGCCGCACACAGAACTTCTAGGGTTTGCGCCGTTCAACTAAACCTGAAGGAGACCACAGGGCCGACTTCCTCGCAAATCTGCACGAGCTGCTCCTCCGTCGCATCGTAGGGTATGTTCCCAACTGCAATCAAATTCAAAAACCAACGCAAATTTAACCTACACATGCCACAGCAATTTCACCAACACAAATTTAGCGAGCAAGAGCACAATCAAATCAAAATTCAAAAGAACCCAATCAAAGTAGCCACCTTTCTTTGGGGAAAGGAAACTCCAAAGGCGCAACAAATATATAGTCAACGGAAGCAAAAGAGCGGTAAACCCTAGACTATACCAAAACTCAAATTAAACTCCAAACCAACACCGGAACCAGCCGAATGCGCTTCCCATCCTCGACAATTGCATCGACTACGCCAAAACAAAGGAAAATCCACGACGAATCGAACAACAAGGTGGCGGCAGTTGACGCCGAATAGATGGAAAGGAACCGGCTTTACTCGTGTACCATCGAATCGGAAGCTCAAATCGAAACCTCCGGATCAAATCGGTCAAAGAAGATACCAAGAAAACCAAGGGGGGTAGGAAAGAAGGGCGGGGCCGTACCGAAGACGCAGCGATTCTGGGCGCCCGCGGAGGCGGCTGCCATTGCTCAGCAGAGGTCGGCGGCGGCAGGGCGGCGTTGGGGCGGCGGCATCGGCGACTGGCGCGAGAAGCGAGAAGCGAGGCTGGATAGGGGATCGAAGGCGAGGCAGCAGTGCGCTGTTTGTTTGCTACTTCCAGCGAGAAATGGATACGTCTTGGGTGTCGGACTGTCGGTGTGGGGGCATTCATAAATCATAATGCGCAACACCTTTGGTTCGCCAGATCGGCCGTGTCGGGCCGCCTCAAGGCACGTCCGATTCACGCATAGAGCGATCTACATTGTTTATAGGTCGAATCAGCATGGTACGATAATTTGAACTGTGCTTGATCCATCCTTTGGTATAACGGTTGGTGCGGAGACGGCGAGGCACAGAGGGAGAAGAGAAGAGGGAGGAGGGGACATGGGAGGCACCATGGCCGATGGTCGACGCAGAGGAAGAAGAGGAAGGAGGGGATGGGGGAGCCGGCGACTAACGCAGAGGGATGAGGGGAGATGGCGGAGCGGCGGCTGGCGCGGAGGGAGAAGAGGGAGGAGGGGATGGGAGGAGGTGGCGGGGCGGCGACCGGCACAGAAGGAGAAGAGGGAGGAGGGGCAGGGGGAGGCGACGGCTGGGACAAAAGGGAGAGGCGGGCTATGGGCCGAGCCTGGCATGGCACAACCCAAGCAAAAAAATACCTGTTGGGGCACGGTTAGGCACGGTGGTTCGTGCCCCGGCACGGCCCATTTGCTCCATTTAGCCTGGTAACGTACGGATTTTTGAAAAATCCAACCGTTTTTCTTTTCTTTTTACCATTTAGGGCTTTAAAAATAGCAAAAAAAAAAAAAAAAAAAAATCCCAAAAAAAAATCTTTAAATAGCCACCATACCATCCCCTTATCCATTCCTCAATCTCTCTTTCAAATCCTGTTGTGCAAATTTAAATTCCTTTTGAGATAATTTGGCAAAATTCAAAAAAAAAATACCAAATTTTGGAAAATTCACATTCCGGCTCCAAGTCAGCAAAAGAGGTACAATACCGTTTTTTGCAGATTTTTATTGTTATTATTTTTATGCTAAGATGAAAATAATAATAATGTTAGTTTCAATTTTGCAGTTTTCGTTATGGAAAATTACGATAGCTTTGCTCTTGGTAATTATGGACTTTCACCAGAGGAAGTTGTCGCTGCCTCAAACCAACCGAAGTTGTTAACAAAAGGGCAAGGTTAAGTTCCATCATCAGGCTCTACGGCGGCATCTTCGTTGACGACCACCGGAGCAAAGAGGTCAAGGTCGTGTACATCGGGAGTCTGGGAGAATTTTGACAGGACAACCAAGCCAAATACACAAGGAAATCAAGTACCATATGTTGTTTGTAAGATTTATCATCATGAATTGTCTGTAAAGTCTTCATGTGGAACGGGGCACTTGTTTAGACATGCTACAAGATGAAAAACCAAGCAAGGATTGATGATAAAGCAGACATAGCTGCAGTACAACCCCGACAGTACGGTACGTAGCTGGGACTATGATCCTGAGATAGCCCGTCAATCTCTCTACCATTTAATTGCTTCTGAGGATTTACCGTTAGGCTTTGGGGAGTCTACTGTTTTCCAAACTTACATTAGGACTGCGCATAATGCTATATTTTTCTACTGTTTCTAGACAGACAACAACTAGGAATCTAGTAAAATATTACAATGGATGTCATGATAAATTAAATAAACTATTTAGTACGTGCACATTTTCGGTGGCCTTGACCTAGGACATATGGAGTGGTCGAGCTAGGGGGGGATTATCTTAGTGTAGTTGCTCATTATGTTAGTGACGACTGGGTAACGGAGGAAAGAATTGTAGGTTTCAAAATAATTGATATAGCACACAGGTGAGAATATTGCGGACTGCATTATCAATGTCGTGAAAGACTTTGGTCTTACAAACAAAATTTCTCGATTACTTTAGACAATGCAACTTCGAATTCTAGGGCTATGGATATTTTTACTCCTGTGTTGAGTACATACGCCAATTCCTTCTTGATACACCAGCGATGCGCTCGTCATATTATTAACATTATAGTCAAATGCGGTTTGAAGAGGTTGACTTCGTATATTAAAGCTTTTCGCGATGCGATATCTTACTTGAATAATTCTAAGGTAAACAGTAGCATATAAGAACTTCTGAGGTGCAATGGTTGTACGTCCAAGAAAGTTTGGTTTGGTGTCGGTAAGATGAAACTCTACTTACTTGATGCTTAAGAGTCTTTTACCATATAAGAGCATATTTTATGTTTTTATTCAAACGCACTATCAAAGCATTGACGATACTATACTATTGACTGAGCAACATTAGTTCGTTGCTGAGAAAATACTTCAGTTTTTAGAAATTTTTATGAGGGCACTGTTGCTTTGTCCGATGTCTATTATCCAACATTTTCTATTATTGTGCATAGTATTTTACAAATTGCTGGTCAATTAAAGATGTATGAAAATGACACGGTTTTACGAGAAGCTATTGTTGCTATGAAAAGTAAATACCTTAAATATTGGATAGAAATCTCTTTCCTATATGTATTTGTATTTATTTTAGATCCTAGAGCTAATATTCTTGATCTTCTTAGTGATGCTACATGGCTAAATTATTCTAACTATTTTATAGATGTTCGTTCTCGGTTATATGAGATTTTCCAAAGATATAAAAATAAGTTCCAAGGAGTCCGCTTGCAACTACCTCCACTAGCACCCACCTTAAGTAACAAGACAAATTTGTGGTGCAAGATGTGGGGTGCTAGCTCTTCCTCTAGGTCCATGCCTTCTTCTTCTACAGTGACACCTTCTCAACCAAGACCAACCACTAACCCAAGGAGTGGGGAACTATCTGCCTATCTGGATAACGGTACGGTGGATTTTAACTCATAAGGCTTTGAAAATTTGCTATAGTGGCATAGCCATAAGTTAACATATCCCGTGTTATCCATACTTGCACATGATGTCTTAACTATTCCTGTCTCGACGGTTTTCTCCGAGTCTGCTTTCAGTCTTTCTGGAAGAATGTTAGAGGAGAGAAGAACACGTCTCACGAGTGATATGGTGGAGATACTTCTAACTATGAAGGACTGAGAACAAGCTGATTCACGAATACAATACTCTGTAGAAAATCCAGAGTTGTCGGAGGTGTTCGAAAATCTATACCTTGACAACAACACTTAGAACAAGGATGTACGTAGAGCTATAGGTTGTACTCTTTTTTTCTTTACCAATGTTTTCTCATGTTAAGTTTTTACTTAGTAAAGGTTTTAGTGAGGCAACCATTTGAACTTTAATAAAGCTCTTTATTATATTTTCAATGTGATTGTCTCATTTTTTTTAATTTTCATTTGTATTTCTGAATTCTACACATTTTTCTGATTTTTTTTTTATTTTCCTCATTTTTAAATTTTTCAGGCTTAAACGGGCTAAGTGGCCAGACTCGGCCAGAACTGCACGAAGTGCCGTCGGGCCGTGCCTAGGCTGCCTTGCCGGTACATGGGCCAGCACGGCACGGTTCGTTTATTTCACATGCCTAAATGAGCCTTGCCTAAATGGGTTGTGCTGGCACGGGCCCAGGGCGTGCCATGCCGCCCATCTAGCCACCACTAGTCGAGAGAGAGAGAGAGAGGATGAGCAAGGGCACGAAGGTCATTTCGCCTGCATTGAAAAAGCAAAAGAAAAGGAAATCCTTTAAATGACCCAGAAATGGCAAAATATAAAGAATGCGACGGGAGATGTGGTATATGATCTGTTACATTATTCTTCATGGTACTTTGTTAAATGCGAACCAAAGATGTGGTATATGATCAATTCCCCCTTGGTGTGGTGTGCGTTTTTAGTTGCTTCATCTTCATTTCTGTTTCATTCGTTTGCTTGGGATTTTGCTGATTTTACCAGGTGTGTCTTCATTTTGGCCTCTCATTTGCATCGAGCCATCGATTTCCTTAATTGTTTTTATTGTATATCAGCTTGTTGCTTGACTATACAGATACTTAACCTAAACGAAGACCCATTAGGGGCAGCCAACCCACGAGGCTCATTAGCGTAGTTTAGTCCCATATAGTTTATTATATTGTACAGGCAAAAGTGCAGCAAAGTTGAGAGAAAGCTTGGGACTACATCTTGTGTCTCATGTTCTACTTTTATATTCTTGTGAGTTGAGTGATTGTCAATTCAAGTTTTGTGGTAATGTCTTTGTTCGTAGATTGGTTCTAACTCTACCCTACGTTGTCGATCCCTCTCACGTCGTCGAGCAGCCGGCCGCATGCGTGCTGACCATGCCGTGGAATATTGGGACTACATCTTGTGTCTCACGTTCTACTGTTTTAGAGTATATAAATTTAATCTATGCTTAGAAAATTAGTAGAAATTTGCAGAAAATTACTGGAAATTCGTGGATTGTTATTTATTGCTGTAGTAAATAATTTTATTTCTATAACACATGCTTTGACTTATGTGGTACATGTTGTCCCTATTGATTACCTTATGGTAATTATGTGTATTGCTATATGATGTATAGGCAATATGACTGACGTCGCAAAGAGGGAATTTGATGAATTGGCAGTTGACAGAAGCAACTACCTAACCTAGGCCGTTGACGTTTAGTTTTACTTAGCCTCCAAAGGGCTAAGTGCAACTTTCGTCCCTCCTGGCAAAACTGGTGCACCTCCCCTCTATAAAGATGGGTAGTGATTGCATATTGTGTGCACAAGGCCACACACTTTTTTCGTCTCACTTCTCGTCATGTTCGGATGACCCACAATTACAACACACTTTTTTGTTATAGTACAGCATGCTATTTTTTTATTTTTATTTTTCTTACAAACCACCTTTTGTCATCAAGTTGGACAAATTTCAAATAAGTGAAGCAGATGTTAAAAAAAAGTGACACGACTATGCTACGGAACAAATAGCAGCCTTTGGCCATGGCCCACAAAAGGTCAAACTAACCCAATTTAAGTGCGACAATGCGCAGCAACAACCTAAACTTGTAATTTGAGCTTCTAATTTCCAATTTTAATCCATCGACGCCGGTCTAATCAATTCAAAAGTGTTTACAAACTTAATCGGTCAAATTCCCAACACTGGTCATAACTCAATGCTCAAGAAATTGGACTCGATACCCAACGAGATTCATAAATACTGTATACAAATGGCGCTAGTAGTAATTTACAGTGTTCCATGGAGATAACAAACGGGAAAAGATTGTTTTGAGGGGCAAAATACCACCAGCCCAATGGAATCCATTGACCACCCATGATCTGTAGCCTCAAAAAAAGCACCTAGGCAATTAACTTACCATGACTAGGCAAAAAATGGGTACATACTCTAATGTACTGAAATGTTATAAAAGACCAACCAAATATTATGGAACACAACCGGTGAACGTGTACTATTCATCTTGGGACAATATCTGTATCTGTACAGGAGCAAGTTCCGTTATTTTCTTTTGCCACATAGACTTGTACGAAGTAGGGATAAAGCACACCTCCATCACTGGCAACCTCCCAAGATTAGTCCTGCTCCATTAATCGTCGCGTTACGGTGTTAGTGACAAAATATGAAGAGCCAAGGCCAAGCAAGCATGACAAAAATGCAAGCAAAGGCATTCAATCATGTGAAAAGAACAGATGATGGTTGCTTGAAGCTGGAGCCGAAACGCCTGCTTTGTTCGATGATGTTATCATCTTATCCTTTGAAATGGCATTGCCTACGACCGGCTCGGAAGGATTTGGCTGCTGGTTGTTTTCACTATGGAGGGGTCTGGCCCAGATTTTGATTAGCCCCTCGCTGCATATGGTGAGAATTGATTCACTGGTGAATTCCAGGCCAGAGAGGGGATCTGCATGTACTCGGTGTGCAACAAGGGTGAGAGCTTTGGTACGTCTCGCATCCGTGGAGAAGGCTGAAGAACACCTGTCGGAGGAGGGCATGCATTGTCCCAGTGTGCAGAAGGACTTCCAGTGCTAAATGTTGGCGAACCGCTGGAAGGATGGCGCAGTGGCACAGCAATCTCATCCAGTGCCAGATCCCAGAGAAGCAGTTGGGTATCCTAAGTGCATGCAAACGTGAAATCGCATTATTGCGGTATTAGCCCAGTAGGAAAAGGTGATGCTAAATAGTAGCTAAAGCATATACCACATGACAGTAACACATTCTATGTTCAAGATATACTCACAGAATAAGAATATCAAGTTGTACCCAAAATTACTTGGGCAAGAAAAAACATTCACTGCCCAAGCTTATCAAGTATCAACAAATACATAAAATGGAATACAGTAAAGGGAAAAGAACAGCACGAGCATGTTGAAAGTGGCACACAGTGTAGCACAACTTGTTAGCTAAAAGCAAATCAGACCTATGTGTCATGATTCATGAATCATTAACTCAATGAGAATAGCAATGAACTGTAGAGGCGTGCCCATTGTTCACAAATGTAAGGTCTCCTAAGCAACCTAACAAGCAAGTAACCAAATTTCACCTATTACTAGCATTTTCGATTCTAAACGGTAATCACAAGTATAGAAAAAAGTACATTATCATTTCTAATGCTTATTGTTATGATTTCAGTTACAGCATAAACCATACGACACTCAAATTATGACTCCAGATTAGCAAATTTGTTATTTTATATAAACTTCTTGGTACCTGACCAACAGAACCGGCGATACATGACATTTTCTCCTGTTCCATCAGAATTTGGTGGGGACCAATATGAATCAAAAGCAACTGCGCTAACCTGACAACCAGCAAAGAGATTTGGTCTCAAAATTGCAAGTTTCAACAGAAAGCATCAAGATGCTGCTAAGACAATTGTAATGATAATATCACCCATGAAGTATGCCCCTCGCCCCATGCAACCATCTTTCTGTCATCCATGCTCCATACTTGCACAAGATCATCTTCACCACCTGATAATAAATATTTTCCATCCGCACTGTAACAGGAGAGCACCATCAAATTAATTAACATTTTCCAGATTCTATTTCCACAAAGAAATATGTGAGAAAAAAATGAATATGCGATGGCTATATGCATAAACCACCCCATTTACCATAAAACTTAGATGATGACAGTAGAGGTTTGATTCTATATGGGCATGTTGCTATGCAATTATATGGCTAAAATTTGAAGATTTTACAAATGTTGTCAAATGGCACAAATGAAGCATACTGCATTAGGAAAATTCTATATTTTACACTAAGCTATGTTATAACAACATGCAGAGATAGAGCTGCAACACTACTTTGAATGTTATACAGGATTGGTCGAAATTTCTTCTGATCCCGAAAATACAAAATGACCCAACAATCAGGGCAGAGAAGGCTGCTAGACATAGAGAATAAGACGAAACTTTGATCCAATGTATCTATGAACGAAGAGTTCTTTAATGTTTAATTACATGACATTTCAAGATCTGGGGATGGAAACAAGCGGCAGAACTAGGTGACAATCAAGTACAGAAAAATAAGCATAAATACTAAGTTGCACGCAACTTTTGATAAGCAGGTGGAAGATAACAAACTTCTATTGTAAACAATATGCACCAGTCAAAACCATAGTTACAGGGATCGCGAGTCGATGAAGCATCCCACGTACCGGATTCATCGACCCGGGTCGATTCGTGGGACATGGTACATCATCCTATGTAATTTAGAAGGAAAAATGATGTACCACATCCCACAACCCTGTTCCTCAACCCAGTCGACTGACCTTCCACTGAGTAGCTAAGAACATCGTTTTAGATAACAAACTATAGTGGATAAGGGGCCATGACTTCTTCGTATCAACTGCTATAACAGGTGTGGTTCTGTAGCAGCCTGCTACAACATGTAGCCCATAGCAGTGCTTCAGTACAAAGATGTTTCAACCATGTGAGGCGCTACATTTCCAAGAATTTGTTATTACGACTCTTTTGTTTCTAGAAGCAATTAATATCTATATTGTACTAAACGCGCCTTTATCTTTCCATATTCCATCAGATTCCCCTTATAATAACTTCATTATCTAGCTATCCGCCATTTTGAATTTTTTATCCTCCAAAACCTTTCAAATTCTTATTTAGTAGCCTGCCATTTTGAATTCTTATCAACAGAACTCTTACATCATTGACATAGTCATATTGGGTTCTATATTATCGATGTTTTAGCTTTAAGATTGAGTAACTTATATTGATGCTAGTCTACCATACAGTATCCATCAGAAAAACACTTTGCCACTATGTTTCCACAATTTCATATGTAAAATTGAACAGTTTTGACGAAAACCCCAGAACTAAAAGTTTCACAAGGTGACGGGTTCTTTACCAAAAGACTGGGCTGGGTTTGTGTGATTCGCAGATTAATTAAAGTGCGAAAATAGATATGGAACTAAGAGGTTCTGTTTTCATAAATGACAGACTTGAACATGGCAAAGTGATCCACTTTTGGAATTAGGTGCGACAAAATAGGTGTCATGTGCCAGCATAAGTGCACCACAATACATGCTATTGGCAGTTTACCTCCAAGAGCAACACAACAGGGCACCATAATAACTTTTCCCACCAAATATTAGTTGCTCCTTCGCAAAGTCAAATACTCTTAAATAACCTGCATATGAAAGAACAACTTTAGTTCAATATATATCTCACCAAAAGGAAACCTTTAGTATGTAAAACTGTCAATTCCTCATTCTTGGACAGATAAATTACCGTCTCGCCCAACAGTTGCCATGTAAGCTCCATCCGGTGAAAAGGAAATGGCATTGATTGCACCTTCACAGATGTGCCATCTTGCAGTTGGATTGCCCTGCAGTGTTATTTTAAATCCCACAATCAATCATAGCAGCAATAGTTTTAAAATTCATCATGTTCAGGAATTTCTGATAAAATTTCCTCAAATTGATATTTTGCAGCATTTTACAATAAATCTCAACAGAGAGAACTAATTTCGGGTTCATAGTACTGATTCCAGTATGGTCCGCTGGTACAGTGGTACTGGGGAAGTAAAAAACAGTGAACGCCATCCCAGTAAATGCAGGTTGAGGCCAGCAAATGCACACATAGTTTGTGCTCTATTGTCAAATACCAAGTGTGAGGCCAGCACGACCAGATACAGCTTGTGCTCGAGTCAGCTACCAAGAAAGAGCACTAGAATTTACTTATGAAAGAGCTCACGGCCTTGTGTCCGATAGTTTGTTGAAGTAACGAAGTATCGGACGCATCATCCCACCGTTTAAACCCACAGGCTATCCGAGGTTATTGCATTGCGCAGGTGGGAACCTGCCTTATGACTCCCCCGAATAAGGGCTCGGAAAGTTACGCCTTTTGACTGAAGAGGCAAGGAAGCAGCACAAATCCTAAGTATTATGCATGCTTTTGTTTGCAATTTTGCAGCAAAAATGCAATATGAAGATAAAAAAGAACTGTGGTCATGCAATGACAACATGCAGTACAAATTTTTACCTCCCCTGCTTCGCTAACTTTACAGTTGCTGTCATTTTTCTGGCCTGTTACAATATCTAGTTTGCATTGATGCAAATGTAATCGTAAGAAGCTGAAGTAGTTACTTTATTTTGTTGCAACCAATTATTATCTCAATATCTAGTTTGGGTTGTTGCAAATGTTATCTCGAAACATTGTAAAAGTTAACTTAAGTTGCTGCATATATTGTTTTGAAATGTTTCAAAAAAGCATCAGCAAAAGTTGCAAGATTTAAATGTTATGAGTTACAAAAATGCTAGATACAATATTGCACAAGGTGATTTCATCTGTTAAAAAAAAGATTTGATAGATGCTTGCAAAACAATATGTATATTGATCAGTTTGGGTTTCCTGGTTTTGACAACATGATGTCTTTGAAATGTAGCTAATATTATTTTAAAATGGTGCGGATAAATTTTTGAAATCTTAAAATATGATTCAAACATTTTATGAATTATTCTACCTTTTAAGGGATGTTACGAACAAATTATTTGATAAAGATTGCAGATCATCTTAAAATCTGATTATGAACTCAAAATAAACATACAACTTACAAGCCTACACATTATGTCTATCGAACCCCGCAAATTATTGTACGAATAGTCCACGTTATGCCTGTAAGGCATTATTATTGTGAGACCCAATAGTATGTCCAATGAAATGATTTTTCCCGGAAGTCCAGGAGCTAGTTCTTTCCTTAAAAAAATCGACAGAACAAGCGCATCCCCGTTACCAAATATCAAATCATCCCAACATTGATAACCATGTGAATGCAATTTTTCAGTAAAAGATATCAAGTGCCCTAAGATACCTTACTGGACTTTGCATGTGAAATCATCAGCTGACTTTGATCCTTTACAGTTGGAAATGTCCAATCAGTATTTCCATCCTTGGACTGAACATATAGAAGAATATTAATCAGATCGCGCAGTCACACTCAACTTAATAAGGTACGAGTACTTCGTAATAAAATTCTATGAGCAGTTGGGGCTCACTTTGTCATACACATACAAATTTCCATCAGCATTGCTGACAACAAAAATGCCTTCACGCTCTGGCACCCATGCAACACAAGTACACCGGCTGCAATACAAAGGCATCCAAAAATCAAATATAGAAGTACATCATTTAATAACTGTACAAAGATATGCATCCATAGATACAACACAAACCGTTATTTTTATGTTTTAAGTTGCACCGTTGCAGAAGCCTCAAAGCTAAGGAAATTAGTTCAGCCCACCCAACCATCCAAAAAAAAGTTCTACTTATTTTTCAAGAAAACCGTTAAAGTATCACAGTAGCCATCACGTAACTTATTCACCATTATCCTTCAGTTGCTCAGTCGTAGGAGTCCCAGATAACACACACAAGAACAAAAGATCAAGAACGAACAACACACGCGAGCGCCACACTAGCTCTCGGTTGGGGCAATTTTCTCCTAGTATATGTTCAAGACTCGGGCTCTCCTCTGCATGCTAACACACTCAGGCTAGAAGACTAACACACACACACCCACGGTGCCGTACATGCATATCACCATGCAGACGCAAGACTTACATGACTAAACATGCCATGCAAACACAAATAACCGTTAGACAACAAGATTAAACCCAACAATAATGAAAGAACTGGAACCTCACAAGCACTCAAACACGCACGCGAACGCTCGGCTGGATGAACTCATAGACTCGCGAATGCAAAAACGAAATGGAGAGAGAGCACACACAGCGGATGCGACATGCAAACTTCTCACGTCTTTTCAGCCTTCTATTCCTCTTTATTCAATACCAAAACACACACACTGTTGGTTGCATGTAAGAATAAATGCGGCATGTCACTTATCAGACTTGTGCATACTCTGGCTACACATACACACACACTCTGCATGCATGCAAGAGAGAGACACATGAAGGCTACACACACAGACTAAAACCAGCCCACTAACTGTCTCCTATTCCCATGGATCAGAGATCCTACTAACACAATTCATGCGGCCACACTGCTGCAATCAACTCACGTCATGCATTAACTCCATGACCTATTCTAGTGCATATACATGCACACACTGAGCCACTAACTCGCCCATACAGAACTCTAGAAGTGCATACGTCCGCAGGCCTCGACTTACTGCGCCCACTTCTTTCTCCACGTGTATCACGGGACTCGAGCTCTCCTCTGCATGCTAACACACTCAGGCTAGAAGACTAACACAAACACCCACGGTGCCGTACATGCATATCACCATGCAGACACAAGACTTACACGACTAAACATGCCATGCAAACACAAATAAACGTTAGTCAACAAGATTAAACCCAACAATCACCCCCTTAATCTTATTGTCATTATTTGAGTACCTTCTCGCCAGCCTTTAAAGTAGCACCAGTTCGTCATCAGCATCCGCTATAACGAGACGCGCCTCCTCCTCTTTCGGAGTGCGGCACTCTTTAGCGTAGTGCCCGTGCTCTTGGCAGTTGTAGCAACGCACCTTCGCCTTGTCAAAAGTGCTCTTCTTCATGCGCACTAGCCACTCCTCCTCCGTGAGGAGGCGACCACCTTCACCGCCATTGTGGTCAAGCTCGTACCTCTCTTCCACTGACTTTAGTCGTCCGGTGAGCTCCTCAACGAGATGGCCACCTGCGTGTACTTGGAAGGAACAACACGAATGAATTTTTTTCACCACTTTCTCCTCTTCTAGCCTGTCCCGAAGAGTACGGATGTTGTTGATGAAGCCCGTCAGTTGCATGGCGAAATCATCCACGGACTCGTTGTCACTCATGCGGATCATCTCGAACTCCTTGCGTAGAGTCTGTGCCTTTGCCTCGCGCACGCGTTCGACACCCATGCACATCGTGCACACGGTCTCCCACGCCAGTTTGGCGGAGTCCTTCACTGCCAGTGTTGCCAACATCTCCAGTGGCACCACTTGGAGGATGGCCGAAAACGCCATCCTGTCGAGCCGGTACCCCGCGTCGCCGGGCTCGATGGCCTCCCAAACTCCCTAAGCCTGCGGGTTGACTCTCATCAAGAGAGCCCATTCGATGTAGTTCGTCTGCGTGCGGCGTCCGGCAGCTAGTGGTGCAGCAGGTCAAGGAGGCGGGGGTGACAGTGCGCTACCCCATGCTCACGCGAACGAACTACACCGAATGGGCTCTCTTGATGAGAGTCAACCTGCAAGCTCAGGGAGTTTGGGAGGCCATCGAGCCTGGCGACGCGGGGTACTGGCTCGATAGGATGGTGTTGTCGGCCATCCTCCAAGCGGTGCCACCGAAGATGTTGGTGGCGTTGGCGGCGAAGGACTCTACCAAGCTGGCGTGGGAGACCATGCGCACGATGTGCATAAGTGTCGAGCGTGTGCGCGAGGCAAAGGTGCAGACTCTACGCAAGGAGTTCGAGACAATCCAAACGAGTGACAGCGAGTCCGTGGACAATTCGCCATGCGATCGACGGCCTCGTCAACAACATCCGTACTCTTGGGGACACGCTAGAAGAGGAGAAAGTGGTGAAAAAATTCCTTCGTGTTGTTCCCTCCAAGTACGCACAGGTGGCCATATCAATCGAGCAACTGATCGATCTGAAGATGTTGTCCATCGAGGAGCTCACCGGACGACTAAAGTCAGTGGAAGAGCGGTACGAGCTTGGCCACAACGACCACCTCCTTCTCACGGAGGAGTGGCTAGTGCGCATGAAGAACCACAATGGCACCGGCAAGAAGAAGAGCACTTTTGACAAGGCGAAGATGCGCTGCTACAACTGCCAAGAGTACGGGCACTATGCTAAAGAGTGCCGCACGCTGAAGGAGGAGGGGCGTCACGTTATGGCGGATGCCGATGCCGAACCGGCGCTACTTTGAAGCCCGGCGAGAAGGTACTCAAATAATGACAACAAGATTAAGGGGGTGATTGTTGGGTTTAATCTTGTTGACTAACGTTTATTTGGTTTGTGTGAAGTACTTAGAAGAGTTTGTATCCAGTGTTTTCTTTGTTGTCTTGAACATATACCAGGAGAAAATTGACCCAACCGAGAGCTAGTGTGGTGCCCGCGTGTGCTGTGCGTTCTTGATCTTTTGTTCTTGTGTGTGTTATCTGGGACTCCTACCAACAATTTTCACATTTAGAAGCCCCTAAACATGCATGCGAGCCAAAATGCTTTGCTTTAAATGTCAACTAGGCAAGGAAGGTATATCACTTTTCAGCTTCAGTTCTTCGTGCAAAAAACATGATTGCTTGCTGAACCATAGGGTTACCTGCTGCACTAAAGGCTCCTCACCAACTCCAGAATAGAAGAAAGGAACAGGAAGCCTATTGGACCCACCATGGTAACATTAGAAGATATTCCAAAACAATGGAAGGAATAAGGATATCCTGAACTATGATCTCCCATGCCAATTTGAAGCAGGCAGAATGAAATATTCATGCAATACAAAGCATGCTGCCAGGCGTATCAGTAGTATTTAGCATTTACATAGATGATGAAGGAAAAAAAATGTTTGCTGCTATCGATCGAGAACTAGCCAAATAAAGTTTTAAACCCTTTTCCTTATCCACTAATGATAACAGCAGTCTCTTACAACTTCTCATAATGCACACAAAAATGACTCTGATTTAGACCAACTTTCAAAGGTATCCTAAAACAACCAGTGTTGAGGACGAGTACGCAATGAAAATATGACAAAGAGTAATTGTAAGGTAATGCTGACACAAATTTGTCAGGCTTATTATGACAAAAAGTTTTTGTTTTCATTTTTCAAGTAAACAATGGAAATGCAAACATGCCTGTTGGGGGTTCCATCTTTATCTTTATTGATAAAATGTTGAGATGCAATAGGCTTCTTTCCAGGATCTTGCAATTGCTGCCTCAATGACATTGAATACACTGCACAATGGACACAAATACCATATCTCAAGACATAATTCAAATCTAGGAATAAAGCATTCCAAATTAAAAGGTACTCAGCAGACCATCTCCTGACCACACTCCAACGATCAGGTCATGCCCATCTTTGGCCTCTGGGTCAAATGCATGGCAAAACGGGTTTGAGTTGCTGAAGTGGATGGACTTTATTGGATCCTGGCGCAATTGACAACTTGATCAGAGAACCACAAGGCGACACACTTGTAAGTAACTTTAACATGCATTCAACAAGGGAACGAGTACTTTGTCATGTGAGTTGAGATCACTGATGAACAGTGTATCAGCAGTATTGAAGATGATGTACGTGCCCTTGCCATCATAATTCACCATGGCTTGCGATCCACTAACGCTCGTCGACGTACCAATGCCTCCACCCATACGGCTGCTCCCCGAGACAGCTTTGCTGACACCATTGCTCCCCACAAAGCTAAGTGTCCGGCCCCCATTCCCAGTACCAAGCAGTCTCGCAGCTGCAGACCGCATCCCACTGCTGGAGCTTGGCGTTGAAGGTGTGGAGCCCTGCCCAGCTGGCTTCTCCTTCAAATATGCCACCGTCATCTGCCGTCATCAAAACTAATCAATAATTATCTTAATTTTACAGAACAGAAGAATAAACAACACAATGAAGTTGAACATCATAAAGGCCTACCTAACAAATAACCAAAAACCTTGGTTCACACCATTAGAATCCCCAACTAGAATCCCCCCTAAGTTCATCACTATTGAACGTTCCTTAGATGGTCACTCATGATGCACCCTGGGAACTACCAATAATGCCAATTTTACCAGAAGCACTAAAACATGCAGTAAGCTCTCCAAACATGTCACCAGAAATTTACCACGGCAGAAAACTTACCCGAAACCCTAACTAAAACCAGTCGAAATCCCGACACATCTACAGAACAAAACACCCAAATCTGGCACCTGATCAGGTCAACACCCAGCTCCACCGCCCAATTCCCCATCCCACCCACAGTAACCCATCGAGATCGCAACCGTCGTATCAACCCCCGCGCTAGCCGTAACCCGCGATGCGATCACCGGCGGCGTCGCTGCCGTTAATACCTCGGAGATGGTCTTGCCGCCAGCGCCGTGGTTGTAGTGCAGCACAGAGGGGGAATGCGTCTTCTCGTACTGCAGCTTGTGCCGGCCCTCGGGGGTCTTGAAGTAGGTCTTCAGCCCGGCCGCCCCGCCCCCACCAGCCGATGACGACGTCGCCATACTCCGCGCCGCCAACACCGCTCGCAGCCCCCACGCGATCGCCTCGCAATGCTTACCCGCGCAGAGGGCGCACGGTCAGCTCATACCTTAGCCGCCGCTGCCGCCGCAACCGCCGCCGTGGTACGAGGCGAAGTGAGGGGTAGGGTGGGGAGGGTAGTCAGATTGGGATCGATCCGACGGAGAGGCGGTTTTGATTTGGGAGGAGAGACCGGTGGGCGTTGGAGAAACAGAGACTCGTAGGAGGAGGAAATAATGAGATTTTTTTTTACTCTTCTTGATATATATGGTGGTAGAGAAAATCCCTTTCGGTGCAAGATCATGAATGAATTGACAGAATTTTGAGTTCCTTGTGTTAATGGCCTCGTTGATAAGACTCCTTGAACAGCACTAAGTTAACGGTGTTATTACGATCTATTAAGTAAACTTTTAACATAGTTGAGATAAATAATATCTAAAGTATGAAAGAAAGATATTTTATCCCAAACAGCCGCCACCGGCGATATTACCATGCTATTCACAACGAATGTCGCTAACAAGTCCTGTGATATGCAATTCTTAACTATACAGAGGCGTCTGGTCATCTCATACCTTCTTTGCCACCGCATCTATGGTACGAGGCTAAGAGGCACAAAGCGGTTTGGATGAGAGTAAAGCGCAGTCAAATTGTGATGGATCAGGACAAAAATGTTTTTCATTTGGGATGAGAGGATGGGTGTGGGCACACAGAGGTCTTGGAGGAGGTCAGTAAAAGAGGAAATGATGAGATCTTTTTTCTTCTTAATATTTAATCAGGGGGAAAATCCTTTCGAGATGTTTTCACACAAAATAAGATTTTGTTTGTTGATGGACTTATATACATATTTTTTAGGTACGGTTCTTTTCTAATAATATTACATTTGTTGCATTCTACCAAATAAACATCGTTAGTTGTGTTTGGGATGGATCAGATTGCGAGGTTGAAGGAGAGACACCACAGTTTTTGACATATAGAATGTTGAGATGAAAGGATAGAGAACTGGTTAGTTGGGATATTACTAGTAAAATGTCATCTACCAATGCTATCGCTAGATTCAAGGAGGTTGCGAGCAAACAGAAATAATCGCATTACGCTAACTCTAATAATTTATTAATGTAATGTGATACTTTGTGTTGTCAACATCGTTTACATATGAGATAATTCATTATTTGCCATTGCAATATAGTGAATTTCAGAATTTGTCAGGACCCACACGTCATACTCACAACAGTGATAAATCCTGAATTACACACGAAAGTAGAGTGGCAAATAATTGAACATCCCTTTAAAAAGACAGCATTTTAGGAGAATAATCATCTTGACGGTTTATTTTACCGCAGGAACAGTCTTCACCGTCGGATCTGCTGACTTTTAGCCAACCACTCCGTATAGACGGTCCAGATCGAGGCCAGTTGTTTTGGTCCCCACTCGTCAGTGCTCACTGAACGAAACGATCCGTACCGTTGCCGTTCCCCACCTGCCAGCGCTCTCCAAACTCGGCTCGCCACAAAACCCGACCCTTGTATTCCTCTCGCACTCTTCCTTCCCTCTCTCAGATCTACACGACTTAGCACGACCACCCCTCTCCCCCAGCTCCGGCGATCGCCGGAGCCCCTCCGCCGCGGCGGCGCGATGGACCTCCTCATCGCACAGATCACCACCGACCTCCGTTCCTCGGACGCGCTCCGGCAGTCGTCCGCGCTTTTGCAGGCCCTGCAGCAGTGTGCCGCCGGCCGCGACGTCTCCGCGCTCGCCCGCACCGCTGCCACGGAGATCCTGTCGGCGCCCTCCTCCGCCGTCTGCAAGCGCCTCGCGCTCGACCTCCTCCGCGCGCTCCCCCTGCCCCCGACCTCCTCGACCCGCTACTGCTATCCTCCTCCGCTCCGACCTCTCCTTCCCCGACCCCGACGTCGCCGCCTCCTCCATCGCCTCGTTTCCTCGCCCTCCCACATCCTCCTCCCTCCCTCTCCTCCGCCCACCCGACATCGCCGCCGCTCTCTCCTCGCCCGCTGAGTCGCTCCGCCTCGCCGCCGTCACCTCGCTCTCATCCCTCCTCCCGCGCGATGACCTCGCGCTCATGTGTTCCTCCAATCCCTCGCTCATGGCGCACGCCACCACGTGGTGGGGGCGCCTGGCCGAGCTCGCGTTGGACTCTGCAGATGCCGTGGCCGCCGCGGCGTTTGAGGCGCTCGCGCGGTTGTTCCAGGAGCTGGATGCGCGCCGCATGAGCCGGCTCGCCGGGGACAAGCTTGTTGACGGGGAGGGCGCGCTGGCTGTGCGTGCCCAGTGGGCGGCCGACGCCATCGACTTCATCTGGTCCAGGCGCAACATGCTCATTGCGCGTTCCATGGTGATGCCAGTTGAGAGCTTCCGGGTCACCGTGTACCCTCTCGTGCACGCGGTGAAAATGGTTGCTTCTGGCGCGGTGAACACACTGCAGCGGATCGCCAAGCCAGGGGACACTACAATAGCTGATAGTGTTGAGTCGAGTGCGGAGAAGTTGGTGGGGGTGTCGGATATCGTCTCGCACTTGCTGCCTTTCCTTAGCTCGCTGGACCCACCACTGGTGTTTGAGGTGGGGATCAATATGCCTCGCTCGCAGATGTGCCCGGAGGCAAGCCGGAGTGGGCTTCAGCTGCCATTATTGCAATCTTGACACTATGGGACCGACAAGAGTTCTCATCGATGAGGAGACGATCGTCAGGGCTGTTGTAACCAATCTCCATTTGCTGGATCTTGGAATGCAGGTGCTGAATCAATCGCCTTATGGCAACTTACTTTAGCCTAGTCAACTTGATGGTTGCTTTTAGCTATTTTTCCTTTGGTAAACATACTGATTGCGTTTTTAGCGCAATGCCAACTGTAGGATTAAGGATCCTGGAAGTGGGTGTTTGGGTTCATACTGTCATTCGCTGGTAGTGGACTAGTGGTAGTAAGTTTGTATAAAGTAATTTTGGAGTTTACTAGTTTTCAGCCTATATGGTGATTTACTGTCGTTGTTGATGATCTAACTTGTAGTTGAAATATAGCTTGCCTTTCGTTGACATTAAGGTTTTGTTTGAATTGGAGTCAGTAAACTTATCCCAATAACATGCAATTCTAACCAGTTAATGTTTGTTTGAGTGCACCAGCATGAAAATACATGGACTTGAAATGAACTCAAGCTATAATCTCAATTCTCAATACCACCAAGGGTTAGTGCGTTCCTAAATCCTAATCCCAATAAGTTCTTGTTTGAACCAAACAAATTCAGGCTTATCCCATACCATCTCTTATTTCAATCTTATGCCAAAGTATTTGAAAACAGCAGTGAACCAAATGGCACTTTAGTTGGTTTGGACTTCCATGTCCTTATTGTTGTCCATTTAACTTGACAATAATTTGTTTTTCCTGCAATATTAGTATACTATGCTTCTTTTCTTTTCTTTTTACTCAATCTAATTTGCACCATTTGCTGTCATCTCTGAAAGGCAGAGACTAAGAACCTGCTAGTGTAGCACACGCACCATGAAGGCCTTGTCTGGATTTTAACTTGTTTGTCAGTATATTCCTAGCATTAACTGCTGATTTTGTAGCTATATGCATATCATAATTAAAGTTTATTGTGCTTGTTCTTAATGTGTTCCATCAATATGCTCTCGCTCGCAGATGTGCCCGGAGGCAAGCCGGAGTGGGCTTCAGCTGCCATTATTGCAATCTTGACACTATGGGACCGACAAGAGTTCTCATCGATGAGGAGACGATCGTCAGGGCTGTTGTAACCAATCTCCATTTGCTGGATCTTGGAATGCAGGTGCTGAATCAATCGCCTTATGGCAACTTACTTTAGCCTAGTCAACTTGATGGTTGCTTTTAGCTATTTTCCTTTGGTAAACATACTGATTGCGTTTTTAGCGCAATGCCAACTGTAGGATTAAGGATCCTGGAAGTGGGTGTTTGGGTTCATACTGTCATTCGCTGGTAGTGGACTAGTGGTAGTAAGTTTGTATAAAGTAATTTTGGAGTTTACTAGTTTTCAGCCTATATGGTGATTTACTGTCGTTGTTGATGATCTAACTTGTAGTTGAAATATAGCTTGCCTTTCGTTGACATTAAGGTTTTGTTTGAATTGGAGTCAGTAAACTTATCCCAATAACATGCAATTCTAACCAGTTAATGTTTGTTTGAGTGCACCAGCATGAAAATACATGGACTTGAAATGAACTCAAGCTATAATCTCAATTCTCAATACCACCAAGGGTTAGTGCGTTCCTAAATCCTAATCCCAATAAGTTCTTGTTTGAACCAAACAAATTCAGGCTTATCCCATACCATCTCTTATTTCAATCTTATGCCAAAGTATTTGAAAACAGCAGTGAACCAAATGGCACTTTAGTTGGTTTGGACTTCCATGTCCTTATTGTTGTCCATTTAACTTGACAATAATTTGTTTTTCCTGCAATATTAGTATACTATGCTTCTTTTCTTTTCTTTTTACTCAATCTAATTTGCACCATTTGCTGTCATCTCTGAAAGGCAGAGACTAAGAACCTGCTAGTGTAGCACACGACACGACGAAGGCCTTGTCTGGATTTTAACTTGTTTGTCAGTATATTCCCTAGCATTAACTGCTGATTTTTGTAGCTATATGCATATCATAATTAAAGTTTATTGTGCTTGTTCTTAATGTGTTCCATCGTAGTATAGTAGCCAGTAGCCACAACTGAATGAACTTCCTTTATACTTGTACCTTATCGGCTAAACAATGATCTGTGATCTGGTGATAGATCAGTCATTGAGCAACTTAAGTCCATAAGTGATATAGTGTTGTTTGCTTGCTACCGATTCAAGTTTAACAGATAAATAGTGTGCCTTCAGAATTTCACATTACTTCACTTATAATCAACAAACGATTATAATATCCAGAGCCAAAATGTAAGTAGGATATGCATTATTACTTTGATGTCTGGTGTAGTATGATATTGGCATCTTCTGTACCAAATAGTGCCAATATACTGTGCAGATTTCGACATGTGATAACAATGATTATATGATGTAATATTAGGGATACAATTGATAACAAGTGACAGATCAATTTTAATATGATAAGGAGGTAACAGTAATACCACAAACAGTTTTTGCTGTGAAGACCATAAAAATTCAGCTGTCACTATCCTAATTTGTGTAGATTGAGTTCTAGTGATACCACAGAGGCACATACTCAACTACCCAGCAAAAGATTTGGGCTAAAGCCAAAAAGATCACAAAAGAAATAACATATGTTGATCTGTGTCAACTAACGGCCTAATAGATAGCAAAGTGGTTTTGCTACCAGTTACTTATGGGGCCACTCGCTGTTTATTATATCCTGTTTTAGAACACCGACTAAATAGGTTAACATTCATAAAGTTTTATTGAAACACAAGTATCCACTGGCATAGCCTGAATAATTTGTACTATATAACAGCGGTTGAGCATACTTTGTCTGCTCTCCCACGCCCTCAAAAAGTTAGTGCCAACAGATAAGCCCATCCTCACGCTTGTCGGTTTTCTTCCTGGATTGATCAAAGAACGAAATCAAGTAGGAAAACCTGGCCCAGGAAGAAAACTGGATTCAAAGTAGAGTTTGTTTGGATCATGTGCAGATTATAACCGACAGTTTTTAGCATAGATAGTCACAACAACATGCACACCTTGGACTGGTCCTGAATAATGCACCAAAGTTGAAATTTGGATTACTCCCTTGCCAGTGTCCAATCTATGCTTGAAGATTTGGACAGTCCCAATCTAAGTCTATTAGCGAATTCTACCCTTTTATTCCCTTCTGTGCATAACTTGTGAAGAAGATGTTGAGAGGGATAATTTTAATTTAGTGAACAAGAGTTGTGCAAATTTATGTTTAAGATGAATTGACAAAAGCATGTTCTGTGACGCAGGTGTCTCTGTTCAAAAGACTGCTTCAAATGGTGAAAAACTTGAGAGCAGAATCAGATCGTATGCATGCATTGGCATGTATTTGTCGGACTGCTCTTTGTGTTGATCTTTTTGCAAAGGAGAGTGTTCGAAGAGGTCAGAAGCCTGTTCAAGGAACAGATGTGATATCACTTTTTGAGGATGCAAGGGTGAAGGATGATCTAAACAGCATAATGAGCAAAAGCTTGTTCAGAGAAGAGCTAGTCGCCTCCCTGGTCGAAAGTTGTTTCCAGCTATCTCTTCCACTACCCGAGCAGAAGAATTCTGGGACAGAGAGCAGAGTTATAGGAGCATTAGCCTATGGAACTGGTTATGGTGCATTGAATTGGACAGAACCTGCTTTAGACGTGGTGGAAGTTTGTAGACCTTGTGTTCTTTGGGACTGCGATGGGCGTACCTACGCAATTGATTGTTACCTGAAGTTGCTTGTACGGCTTTGTCATATATACGATACTAGAGGTGGTGTGAAGACAATTAAAGCTGGTGCATCTCAAGATCAGATTCTAAATGAGACAAGACTCAGAAATTTGCAGCTTCAGCTTGTCAGGGATCTTCGTGAGGTTATGGTCCTTCTTATTATTCTTAAATATTAAAATTTAAACACACTTTGTTCAGCATTAAAATACTAGTTGAAATGTATGGCGTGGGTTTTATTCATTACTGTTTCATAACTCAATGGCATAGTTTTGTTTTGCATGATCCCACAATACCACATAGTTCATTATTAGTTGATGCTTTATTCATCAACCAAATAAGTATAGTACTGTTGTATCTATTCTATGTCCTTTTCCATGGGAACATCCAATAAGTGTTTCTCTTATGTACTAAACTCTTATGAAATACAGTAAGTGATTTTGTCTCTTGGCACACATCTTTTTTTACTTGTATTTGCTTTTCTTACTTATCTCATGTATCTGGCTCTTGTGCAAACTTATGCATTAAACTCTTTTATAAATAAGTGTTGTATCTTATTTAGGAAACAAATGCGGAAAAGCATCCGCTTTGTCAAGGCTTTACCTGTGTATAGATCTGATTATGCCTGTCTTTGCTGTTTTCCTTATACACTTTTGTTCATCTTCCCTTGCAAATAATTATAAACTTAAACTGCATCATTTTAAAGATGCTTTCCTAGTTGGAGATGATCAATAAAAGACCAATGGTGACATAATTCCTCTATGTACTTTAATTTTTTTTAATCCAGATTGGCCTATAAATTTATTAGAGCTGAGTAATTGTTTTTTCCAGGTTCATACCCCAAGAATATCAGCACGGTTGATATGGGCAATTTCTGAACACTTTGATCTTGAAGGTCTGGATCCTCTTTTAGCTGATGACCCAGAGGATCCACTGAATATTATCATATCTAACATGCATAAGATTTTATTCAACACCGATTCCTCTGCCACTACATCAAATAGGATACAAGATGTGCAGGCTGTCCTCATATGTGCTCAACGTTTGGGAACAAGAAATGCAAGAGCAGGCCAGCTCCTCAGTAAAGAATTGGAAGAATTTAGGGCAAGTACTTCAGCTGATTCTATCACCAAGCATCAGTCGCGTTATGTCTTGCAAATAATAAAATATGTGACGAACCATCCAGATAACAGGTGAGGGTTGAATCTTGAAACTTGGGTAACTAGTTCTTTCAGAGGGTTGCAGTATTTGTAAAAATACTGTACCTGCAAAAAAATTCATCTACTGCAACATGTATTTGGAAAAATATGAATTATGTCTAACTTTTCAATATTTCATTCAGGTGGGTTGGTGTAGGTGATGCTACAGGGGATTATCCATTTAGCCACCACAAGCTCACCGTTCAGTTTTCAGAGGCGTCTACTGCACAAGATAGGAAATTGGAGGGATTAGTTCATAAGGCTATTCAGGAGCTTTGGAGGCCGAATCCCACTCAGTTAACTCTCCTACAAACAAAGGGGATTGGTGCTTTGCACAAAGAGCTTCCAAAAGCATGCACTTTGACTGGCAGCAGCGATCCATGCTACATCGAAGCATATCATTTGGCAGATCCAACTGATGGTAGAATCACCCTACATCTAAAGGTATTGCCTGATGAATGCATCTTTTCCTTGTTCCATCAACAATATTTTTATTGAACTGCACTTTTCTTCATGGTTACTTCTACACACTGGTTAGGGATCTTATAATTTTATTGCTCCAGCATAGTTTATGTGCATTTTGCCACCCGGTAGATTGGTTATAAGTTTATACAACTGTGTGGCTCTTCACATATTGCTTTGCTCCAAGCTCTAGAATTGTTTGATTTGGAACTGTATTATCGTTTTTACTGGTCTGTGCTGTTGCAGATTTTGAATTTGACTGAGCTGGAACTCAACAGGGTGGATATCCAAGTTGGGCTCTCAGGAGCACTGTATTATATGGATGGATTTTCCTTCACCGTTCGACACCTACGAAATCTTGTTTCTCAGGTGCTTCTACGACTCTAAATGTGCCTATTCTGCATATGTTCTTAATATGAACTCTAATTTCAAAGACCTATCAATAATTTAAAATAGTTTATAATATCATACTACCGTTAATAGTTTGACATTGGCCAGAATTGGAGCAAACAAATTCTAGGATTGCAGTTGGCTTACAAATATATGGTTTGAATATAGTTTATGGTGAAATATTTCTTTTTTCCTAGCTAGTAAACTTCTCAATCTCTTTCTTGCCAAAACTTAAATACTAAGGCCACCCATTGTAGTATATTTGACCAGCCAGTTAAAGCTCAATATATCATAGCGCACACTGGACATAATGTAGCAGTTGGGACTATGAAATCCAGCAAGGTGATGCTGTTAAATTTTAAGTGATCGTTATCTTTCATTTGTCTCTCGATTGCTACATTAATATCTGGTGCCTGAAATAACCAGCAAATACACAATTAGAACTTTTAGGTTGCATATATCTTGTTTCCAGATAGGTTATGCTCTGGCACCATAAATCAATTAATCCATTTTTTAATCTATTTTTTGGTGGAAAATGCCTTTTGAATTCTGCAGGATCCAGTCCAAAGTAGTGTAACTGTTGGAGTTTCACATTTTGAGAGATGCTCCCTATGGGTTCAAGTCTTGTATTACCCATTTTATGGAAGTGGAGGATCTGGAGACTATGAAGGAGATTATGCAGAAGAGGACTCGCAGATGATGAGGCAGAAGCGCTCACTTCGGCCAGAGCTTGGGGAGCCAGTTGTTTTGCGGTGCCAACCCTACAAAATCCCTCTCGCTGAACTTCTCTTGCCATATGAATGCTCTCCGGTTGAGTATTTCCGGCTATGGCCAAGCTTGCCAGCCATGGTTGAGTGCACTGGCACATACACATATGAAGGTAGTGGTTTCAAGGCCACTGCTGCTCAGCAGTATGATAGCTCTCCTTTCCTCAGTGGGTTGAAGTCAATTTCCTCTAAGCCCTTCCATCAAGTCTGCTCTCATTTCATCCGAACGGTAGCTGGATTCCAGGTAAGCATTTGATACTCTGTATCACTTAAATGGCGTTATGCGGCAAGTCTTGTTTCTTTCATGTACAGAAATAGCCAAAATTTTGGGTCATAACTCAACTTATAAATCTCCCTACAGTTGTGTTATGCTGCGAAGACTTGGTTTGGTGGGTTTGTGGGCATGATGATCTTTGGTGCAAGCGAGGTCAGCGGAACGTTGATCTGGGTGATGAGACAACAACAATGATCTGCAAATTCGTTGTGCGTGCATCAGATGAATCAATCACAAAGAGATCGAATCAGACCTTCAGGGCTGGCTGGATGATATCACTGATGGGGCCGTAGAATACATGCCCGAGGACGAGGTGAAGAGCACAGCCGCTGAGCGGCTGAAGATTTCCATGGAGAGAATAGCCCTGCTCAAGGCAGCCAAACCAAAGGTGCCACCGCGAAGACCGCGGAAGAAGAGGAAGAGGAGAAGAAGAAGAACGAGGACCTGGATGAATCGGGAACCCTAAAGGCCCCTCGACGCTCTCCAAGCTCACGGCGGAGGAAGCCGAGCACCGTGCGCTCCAGGCGGCCGTGCTGCAGGAGTGGCACCAGCTGTGCAAGGAGAAAGCCATGAAAGCGCAGTGAGGTTCGGTTTGTGCGCGCCTGTATAATTTTGTATCTGTTTTTTTCTCCCCATTTTGAGTAGTATGATCCGACCGATTTCACTCATTGGTGTACTGCCCATCCGATTTGTTCATTGTATACACAAATATTGTTTTGTATTACGAACCAATTTTGTTTTTCTTTTTCTTTTGTAACATTGCTCTAAGCTTTGGTGTGAAAGTCCCCATTTTTACGAAGATATTATTACCTTCCCAAATTTTCATGAAGCAAATGTTGAACTATACAACAACGGAATGGTGCACTCTCTCCTATTACTCACTGACAGGTAGGTCCAATGAGTTCGACGTGCCTGCGTCGCCTGCCTAACTAATCGATGATATGTAGAGCCCACTTGCACCGGTCCCACAGGCCAGTCACCCAAGCTACTAGGGTGTAATCGTAATCGGTATTGGTATCAGATTACACCAACAATCTGATACAGGGGCGGACCTACCCTTCGGGCCAGCTCGGGCAAGGCGCTCGAGCTCCTCCGGCGTGACAACCCCCTAGGCGACGAGCGAACGGCCGATCCTCGCCCAGCACACCAGGCAAGCAGCCCAGTCCAGCACATAAAGGCATCAAGGGGACATGGGCAGAGGGCAAATGGGCGATGGAGCTCCTTGGCTTCCTCCAGTCCTCCTCCCAGCTCCTGACTAAGGCGGCGGCGCGGCGCTAGCCAGGACGCGAGGCACGCGGCGTCGGGCGAGCGAGGCGCGAGGAAGAGCGCGGCGCGGCGGCCGGCTGGCGAGGGCGTGACAGCGCGGTTAGGCCGGCCGGCCTTAGAGGCACAATAACTTCGTAGGTAATATGTTGCTGTGTTGTTTTCTGAATGGATGATCCCCAACCGTATGATCCACTAAATTCAGTTGTAACTTTAACTTTTCCATCTACTAAAGAGCAAGAAGGGGATAAGACTTGGGAGGATTTTGGCTGTATAGGTAGGTGAGGAGATAAGGAGAGAGAGTGAGGGTGATTAAGTAGAGAGATTAGGAATTAGAAAAATGGGATTAGAGGAGAGGAAGAAGGTGAAAAGTGGCCTGATGCTTTCGGCCAGAGAGAGGTAGGTGAGAGAAGATTAGGGATTAGGTGAGTAGAATAGTTGGAGGAGGATTAGGGCCATTAGGGTAGAAGTTGAGTAGAAATTTAGAAATTAAGAAAAAAAAAAGTGCTTTCTATTGGTTATTAATAAAGGTATATTTAGCAGAAGAGGCAAGCACTATTTTTAGTTTTAACCGCAATGTGTAACTTTTGGGCCAACGAAGTTAAGTAAGTTGTGTGAATCAATGAATCGAGTGAGCATCGAGCGCATGTTCTCATGGGCACGCGGCTGTCGTGCCGTCGTCGTCGACACGCCGCACGCCACGCCTACTTGGACACCAGCCCCGTGAGCTCCTCTACCTCGGCTGACACCCCAACCACGTCCCCTGGCAGCTCCTCTACCTCGGTCGAGCACCGCCCAGAGCTCAGGGCCACCAGCGCTCGGCTTTCATCAGCACCCACAGCCTCGCCCCCTTTCTCACGCAATCGGCGAGCAAGAACCTCAGCTTCTGGATGACTGCATCGCCATGTGCAGCTCGGACAGGCCGAGCACGGCGGCACCAGGCAGCGGCCCGGTGAACGACGCCTCGCGGACCTCCTCAAGAAACGCAAGGAGGGCGCCCGTGATACGTACGGCCTCTCCAGCCCCTCGTCGGAGAGCGGGGAGCGCGGCCATGTCACGGCCGGCGACTCGCCCTACCTAACATTTTATCCTGGGTCCACCCTTGATCTGATACCAATACCGATTACACTGTAAACGTTTAGTTCAAGTCTGGCCAAACCGTAGAATTGCCGTCTAAAGCAAAACTTTGAAGCAAAAATTGTGAACAAGTTCTCTTGAAACTTTCGAGCCCTTCACTTCCTACGTTAGGAAATTTGAATGATCGATGGATCCATCAGCCAGGTAGACTGTTTATTCGATTTCGGTCATCGCAAAGGAAAAAAACGATTTCATTATGAATAGCTGAACAGGGAGATGGAAGCAAAAAAGAACAGGAAACTGGAGCACATGCCAGAAGAACTCTGAGAATTGAGGAAGAACATGTTCAAACAGAGAAGAAAACAATCAATCACAAAACTTACGCGGCATTCATCTATGAACCGGGATATGGAGATGGATGGGCTAAGTTTTGGGTGAGGAGAGATTATCTTTGTGGAGAGCAATGTTGTTAGAATTGAGATCTTGAATCGGATCGGAGGTGTTCCGATATAATCGCATTCTAAGATCGAATATTAGAATCTAAGATTCTACCTGATTCTACTAAATATTATATTTTCTCAATCTACCACATCTTTCAATTATCATTTTAGCATTTATTTAGTCATTTAGCACCTAATTAGATTTATAGTTGCCTATATTATCGCTGTTCAATGTTCACCTCGGCGCTAGGCGGGCAGAGAGTGGCCACCTAGCGCCTAGCCCGCCTAGGCGCCGGAACAGAACCAGTAGTCGGGAGAAGAAAATGAGAACAACCAGCAGCCGGGAGAAGAAAACGAGAAGGGACAAGAGAAAGAAAAAAGAAAGAAAAAGCTCACTTAACTGCCCCGCTGGCTTAGCCTATAGCCCATCACATCACTTGGTTGCCTTGCTGAGTTGCTTCTCCGGTTCTCCTCGTCGCTCTGCCATCCACTGCCACCGCCTCCCTCTCTGCTTCCACCTCTCTCTCTCTCTCTCTCTCTCTCTCTCTCTCTCTCTCTCCCCCTCCCCTTGTCTCCCTCTCTCATCCTGCCACCACCACCTCATCTCCTTATCTCCCCTTCTCATCTCATCGCTGTCGCCTCATCTCCTTCTCTCCCCTTCTCATCCCGCTGTCGTCACCTCATCTCCTTCTCTCCCCTCTCCCATCTCTGTGCCTTGCCACCGCCGATTAGGGGCAAATCGTGGTGGCAAAGTCATTGCGTGAGCGCCTAGAGGAATATTGTCGTCGTTATATGATAATTAACACAAGTTGGCTATATATTGCATATTTTTGTGTACATATTATAATTTAAAGCTGTCAAACTATAGTGAAACTGAAAGATTATTATTATTATACAAATAACTATTATATATAAATGAATATACCGTGAAACTTTTTGATAAAAAGGACATATGCTGAGTAATTTTTAATAATCAATTACTAGAATCAGTAGAATCAGGTAGAAGTTATGTTTGAGATCATACAAAAAATGTTTTGTTAGAATCGTAATGATATTAAGATTCTATCAAATTAATATTCTACCTAAAATCAAATCGTTCCACTCAATACAAGGTCGTAAAGTCTTAAAACTTGAAGACTCAGATCGAGATTATGACAACCTTGATGGAGAGAGATGGGCCATAGGAGGCAGCCACAAGGAAGTTAGCCGCGAAGCGGCGGCGTAGGGAAGCCTGCGATTTCCCTGCTTAGGTGAGGAGAAGGGGTGGCTACGTTGCTCGCGCAACGTGACTATGCGAGAAGGGAATCTGATTCCATTGGATCTAATTACGGCCCATCTGAACCAAACACATTTAGCAGAGACCAACAGCGATGTAAACGGATTACACCGAAAACTCTTCGAACCAAACAGTAACACCACCTAGTTTCTCTCTCTCTCTCTGACGGTCTATGCACTCCCACCTCTCCTCTTGACCCTGGATGCCCAGCGGTGGCGCCGCCACCGACCTCCCGCAGCCACGTGCAATCAAGCTCTCTCCTCATGAGGTCAGCGGCCTTGCTCGTAGCAAGTGTAATATCCCGCTTAATTATATAAAAAAAATAGGAATTTGCAATTCAAAAATTATTAATTAAAATTCAAAAATTTAGGTTAGGGAAGGAAATTGGGCCAAGTGGGCCCATGGCCCAAGGGGAGGGCCGTGCCACCCCTTTATAATCAATGAGGGGGGAGGGGTCAACCAAGCCCTAGTCCCCACCCCACCACTGCCTTTTTTTGCGCCACGCTGGCACCTACCGCCTCCCTGTGCAAGCTGCAGACCTCTGCCGCATCCACGCATGCATGCTGTCGTAGCCAACCAAACAATATCTTAGTACAGTCTGGCCCAACAGAAACAGCTAACCAAACAATCCATCTTGCATCGACTTAGCCTGACTCGCTTCAGCCTGGATGACCTGTACAGGCCAGGTTAAAGGTATGCAGGGAACCAAACACACCCTATGCCTCCTGATGCCTTTCCTGCCGCTGCGTTTTTCTGCTGATGCATGCAGGCTAGCTTTCTGTCGATTCCCTTCTGCCATGCATACCTCTTCTGTTGCGCCAGCCCTCCTGATGCCTTTCCTGCCGCTGCGTTTTTCTGCTGATGCATGCAGGCTAGCTTTCTGTCGATTCCCTTCTGCCATGCATACCTCTTCTGTTGCGCCAGCTTTGCTCTGCATTGCTGCCTATCAATTGCTGCTGCTACTAGCCAGCTATGCCATGTTCATTCGGCAAACAGAGAGAGAGAGAAGAGAAAAGGAAGCAATGCTGCAATGCTAACGCGTGAGTGCTTGTGCTGCATGCAACTGATGGTGTGTTGTGGCTGGGATTCTCTATGCTGCTGCTGCAAGGGAGACACCAGGAGCAAGAGGAAAGGAAAGAAAAAGAAAGGAAAGGAAAGGGAAGAAAAGGAAAGAGAGAGGAAGAGAATGAGGAAAGAACGTGGGCGTCACCATCGTCACCGTTTTCTTCAGGGGTAACGATCTGGTAGTGTTCAGTTGATCCTAGAATAGCGATTATTCATGCTGTAAGTCATTTTGATCATGAGAGGTATAGGTTTTGGGAAGCCCTAGTTCGTCGAACTACGCTTCACGAGGGTAATTAAGGGTATTTACATTAAGATTTAGAGTTTCGTTCAATTAGAAATGATGTAGATAATTTCGTTAGCTTTACAGGAATGTCTGAATCACTAGATTCGGAGTAGCAAGCGAAAAGTTATGACATTGAAAGGTCGTTGTTTAGAATTCAGGCGTCGTTGACAGATATCGTGTAGATGGACTGTTTTCACCTAGTAACGAAAGAATTAAAATTTGGTGATAACTTGAATAAGTTAGAAAGTTTTGAGTAGTTTTCAGAACTAGTATTGTTCATATCTTATTGAGTTTTAGAATTAAATATATGAAATTGTGAAGCGGATTGTCCTGGCAGATTTTGGGACAGTCTTCGGGGAATGAAACATGGGAGAAAATGGTAGAATCAAAAGTTTGTCATAACTAGAAAGTTGTAGAAAATTATGTGAGATTTTCATAAAGTATTGGTTTGATAGATTTAGAGTTTGAGTGAATAAGTTGGAGCATTTTTACTACTGGACAACGGGTAGTGCATCCAGTAGAATTGTGTTAATGTGTCGTCTTGGCGTAGATATACGAGGACAATTAGTGTAATATTTTGGTGCTGTGATGATGTGATCTTGAGATTATTTTGAATTGATTGTTCAGGAGTGTAGCCTTTAGTGCTCTACAGCCACCTCGCTATCCGGCTCCAAAGGAATAAAGAGGCAAACACTTGGTATAATGGTGAACAATGGGTGGTTACCGTTGTCTTGTTGATTTAATACTATGAGATTTAGTTATGTTTTGTTAAGTTATTTACATGCTATGATATTTTTTTAATGAAAAAAGTAAGATTGTGATAATTATGCAACTACCATGAGGAAGACATGGTGAAATTATTATTGCTTACTTGTGCTTATGATATGTTGATGCAATTACCATATGGATGGCATGGTAATGTTGTTAACGATAAATGAATTATTATATCATTTACTTAGGTTAGGACGGTGAGTACTGCTATGATTATGGCTAATCCATCGTGCCCCATGTTAAATCCTACCGAGGTAGAGACCTCACCCTCAAGAAGGTTGGGGGGAAAAGTGTGTCACCAACGGTTGAATACTTCGTTATACCAGTATCAGCTAAAAGATGTGTATCATGACATTTGCATTCATGAGAAAGATTAATGAGAATTGAGATCGAGAAGTATGAGATTTATGATAATGCATTAAATATTTAATAACTTGTGTATTTACCATTGTATCATGTACTTGCTGAATCGTGGACTCACTCTTGCTTTATTATTATTTTAAGTGATCGGTGATAACATCTCGCATGGAAAGAGATAGCACACATGGAATAATTCCACCCGCTTGAAATACTTGAATTACATAGCCACAAGAATGTTAAATATAGTGTGATGATTTATTCTTTCTAGGATTTAATAATCATTGAATAATCCTAGGTGATTGGTTTGTGTTTAACCATTCATTAGACTGTCCGTGGACTATTTATTGCATATTGGTTCTATATTCAGTATTGCTATCTAGCATGTTGATTTTTATGCAGTTTAGTTGTATTTAATATTTTCTATTATGATATATGGAAGGATTTTTGTTCGTTATGTACTTACTAAAATTTATTATAATATATAGTTTAAACTAGTAGTTGACGTAGTTAAGTAACATTCCAGACTGTTGGTCTGGGACTCCGGGTGTTAGGCGGCTAGGGACAACGAGCGAGCTGTACGGGAGTCGAAGCAAGCTGAGCGCAACCGAGCCCGGAAGAGAGTACCCGCGACGCCGACGAGGAAGCGGAGCAATAATGGCTCGGGCACGGGCGAAGCTGTCGACGCGGCTGATGAACGTCTGCCTCGCCGCGCTCTGCCGCGGCGGGAGCCTCGTCCGCGCGGAGTCCGTCCTCGTCGATGCCATCCGCCTCGGCCTGCCCCCCGACGTCGTCACCTACAACACCCTCCTCGCTGCCCACTGCCGCGCCGCCGGCCTCGACGCGGGCCTCGATGCGGGAGGCCGGGGTGGACCCCGACGCCGTCACCTACAACTCCCTCATCGCGGGCGCCGCGCGCCGTAGGCTCCCGATGCGCGCCCTCAACTTGTTCGACGAAATGCTCCGGGAGGGTATCGCCCCCGACGCATGGAGCTACAACGCCCTCATGCACTGCCTGTTCCAGTCCGGCCACCCGGAGGACGCCTACCGGGTCTTCGCCGATATGGCCGAGAAAGGCGTCACGCCGTGCGCCACCACATACAACACGCTCCTCAACGGGCTGTTCAGGATCAGCCACGCAACGAACGCGTACAGGCTGTTCAGGTACCTGCAGAGGGCGGGTCTACCGGTGGGCATTATGACTTACAACACGATGATCAACGGGCTGTGCAGGTCAGGCAAGGTGCGTTACGCCCGCATGGTCCTCAGGGAGCTTGGGAGGACCGACCATGCCCCGGACGCCGTCACGTACACGACGGTTATGAAGTGCTGCTTTAGGTACGGCAGGTTTGATCAGGGGTTGGAGACCTTCTTGTCTTTGCTGGAGAGAGGGTACATTTCGGATGTCTTCCCTTACTGCACTGTGATCAGTGCGTTGGTCAAGAGGTGCCGGATGGAAGAAGCCAATACCTATGGTGAGCTCATGATACAAAGTGGGTCTACGCTCGACAGTGCATGCTACAACACGCTGATTTACCTGCGATGCCAAGAAGGCAAACTGGACGATGCGTTTGAGCTGCTGAGCATGATGGAAGAAGGCGGCCTGGAGAGCAATGAGTACACATTCTCAATTTTGGTCAATGGTTTGTGCAAGATGGGGCATATTGAGGCTGCGGAAAAGCAGTTATGTTACATGGAGATGAGGGGCATGGAATCAAATGTGGTAGCGTACAATTGCTTGATTGATGTGCTCTGCAAATCTCATGAGGTGGATGCAGCCATCCGATTACTGCACAGAATGAAACTAAAAGATGATTTTACTTACACATCACTAGTCCATGGTCTATGTAAGGTGGGTAGATACCATATGGCATCCAAATTCTTGCGGATCTGCTTGCATGGAGGGAACAATGTTCTTGCATCTGCAAGGCGTGCTGTCATTGCTGGACTTCGTAGCGCAGGGTTTAAAAATGATGTGAGGAAAGTTCGGGCAGCATTGTGTATGGCTAGGCTGTTACAATCATAATCCAAGGAAAAACGTCTGCAACTTGACTGGATGATCCTGCAACATGGACAAGATCAACTCAGCACAGAAATGACTTGGATGATCCTGCAGAGAGATGAATGTGAAACATCCTATCAGTGCGTCATGCCCTAGAGGAAGGAAAGTAGGATCGTGTTATTTCCAGAAGGCTGTTATTACTCTTATACATCAATTCTTCTTGGAGACACCATAGGCTGGTGATGTTGCAGTATGCGATATGCTTTGTCTCACTTGAAGCCAAATGTTGATCAAATTAAACAACAGGGGCTGCTGGACACATGACCACTAGTTGGCAGATGGTACCAGCTCAGTACACGCAAGAAGCAATCTCTGCCTGGTTCACACCTCACCTTGGATCATGTTGGTTTCAGGTGAATATAATTTGGGGTGTTGGAATGAACTCTCGGTGATTATGAGCATTCCAAATTTCCAACGGAAAGTAATTATGGATTTTATATTTTCAAATCAATGGCTTCTGTTTAAAACAGTGCATACCTTATTGTCCTCATACAGTTCAAATTCTGCAAAGCATAATACTAACTTTGCCCTTTTTTAGGTGGTTGGTTCCGATTGATTATTCAGGAGCCTATTGCTCCAGACAGGATGGGCACACAACATACAATCACAAAATGCAAACATTGCAGCTTAGTACAGAACAATCCATTTGTTCACCATTTTTGCTTTGTTCTTTAATTCTTGTGAAGCAGGGGAAAAGATACTTCTGTTTGGGTAATACCTTATCTCGCAGCATTGACCTGCTTCAAACAAATTCTATACCAACAAAAGACACCTTAAAGAACATTACTATGTTTGTGTTATGCTGCCTATTCTTTAAATTTGTCATTGGACAGGCATCTTGGTGCAAATATGTGTTTTTTTTTGGGGTCTAAAATTCTGGTAGTCCGCTGCAATTGTATAAAATAGAATAAACCATCACCAATTGAATTTTTGTAGCATTGTGTTGTTGATTCCATTTATTGCATATGAACAATATACTATTCTTCACAGGACTGCAGGATTTTTTATGCTGTACCATAAGGCTAACCTTCATGTTATCTACCCTTCTTCAAATGGTTGAATCAATAAATGTGTTTGTGGTAGTATAAACTAATTCTGTATGGCACATAGCAATGGCACATTCTTGTTGATTTGGGTGTACTTGGATGCTAATCAGCTTTGACATACATGAGATCAGTGATGTGAGTTCAGTGCAGGCGGTTTCATTCAGCTGCCTCTTACGGCTTCGATGCCCACCCGAAGCCCACTTTGTTGCTGCTATTTTCGTATCAGTGGGTTTCCTTTGGTGTATGTGGGCCTTCTTGCTTCTGTGGTCCGTAGTCAGTGCCTGAGCGCCTCACTTGCTGTGCTCTCTTTATGTGCCATCCTTTGGTTGGGTGGGCGGGCGCATGGAGCGCACCCCCTGATCAAGTTGATGATGCCCGTGTGTACGGGTGATGTGTCGCCCCTCCACTTCAGAAAGGATGGGGTTTACTTCTCAGTGTGGTTCTTAAGGTTGCTGCTGCCTGCTGGTGCTTCTTCAGTGTGGGTGAAGAGCTGCTGCTGCTGGGTCTGTCATCCAGGGCTCACCTCTCTGGTTTCTTTGGTGTGCAGTCTGCTGATCAAGGTATGGCTTCCATTGCTTTACCTTGTATTGGTGTGTTATTTCAGTTGCTTGATTCCTGCATAATATACCATGGAATTAGTTTACTTAGTTTGGTACTTTGGTATAGTAATATATTTCTCAGTAATAATTTACTTGGTGGTAATATGAGGTTTGTTTGGCAATTTTTCATCAAGACTTTCAGCTGCTTGTTTATTTGCAACCTAAACCTTCATACATGTAACTTATACCGTACAGTGGCACTTTCTTCCGCATCTTGAGTCCTCAGCTATATGACTATCCACCTGCATTTCGTTTGACAGTGGGATAGAGAAGATATCCTGTGCTACTCAGCCTTGTGCCGTATCCAAGGGCACACTATGGACGAGCAAAATGAAAGCAAATTATCGCCATCCAGTTGCATATGCCAAGACACGGTCGGGGCTTGTTGACAGGTTTTGTTAACCAAACAAAAAACAGTAATGGTTCTGAAATCCTCTGTTTTTCGTTTGATTGTCCTGTATATGTTGAAGACCCAATCATTCCTTTTCAATTTTTACTATAAGACCAAATAAATGTAAGATCCTTGTAGCTTGCTTATTGTTGGTTGCATAGGCCAGTGAGAGAGGTGAATACGAAGGTGACGATGAACCGTGACTTGAGACGCTTCTGCTGACAATGGAACTAGGAGCTGAATACTTTAAGCTTAAGGTTGCCTCTTCCCTCATTCTTTTTCTCTTTGAGGTATCTGAAATGACAAATATAAGTATGTGTACTTATGCCATAATATTAGGCTGCTTATCAAGAAAAGAAAAACAGAATTGTTGTTGCTACGATGGTCAATTAGATGTGTGAGACTTGGATTACATGCATACGGCAAATTAAGCTCACAAGCTATCCACTTTCGAACTTAAGCGACACATCTGCTAAGATAAAGCCCGTCTAAACCAGTCAGTCGCTATAATGGAGTTGTTATGCAGGTTGCTGCAAAATTTATGGAGCTCGTGCCGGAAAGAAACTGAAAATTGGAAGCTCATCGTTTCATCACGTAACTTTGAGATCACTCCTTCGGCACAGGAGTTCACACGGTGAAAATTGTAACTACTGCTACAGAAATTGCTGATGTGTCAAGAATGTTTCAGATACTAGTACGTTGCCAAGTGAGTTTACCATCCGATTCTCACTCAAGCTCCGCTTCTCATCCACAGTGGTTCCTCCAGGGCCAACCTGCTGCTCATCCACATTGGTTCCTATTTCCTAAGGTCATAGAGATAGTGTACTGTCTCAATGTTCATCTCTGGAGTGTTGTATAATTGTGGTATTATGGTGGTGTGCGAGGTATCTATACCTTGGAATTTTGTGACTGGATGTAGATTTGGTGCTGGAATTATAGGAGGAAGAAAACTCGGATGCTGTTGGGTTATCGTAAGCATAGTCAGTATGTTATGTATGTGTGGTTGCTTTATCGATCTTTACATGTTTGGTGCCTGAATGAGTTTTGAGTTGTATATAACGGAGAGAGGACGGCGAATCAATTGTGTGATGGCACCGTTCATCCGTACATGGCTACCTAGCTTTCAAGTGCTTCCTACAACCCCTAAATCTCAACCATCCATTCCACAATCCACATCCTAGGGCCGAGCTCGCTCGCTCAGCATGGGAAGGTTCGACCGAGCGCGTTCGCCGCCGTGGCCGAGCGGCGGCGACGGGCGCGCCACGAGTTCGCCGGTCGGTTCGACCGCCCGCCGCATGTGCCTTGGCGTGGTTCTTTACGAGGAGGCGCCATGTGGAGTCGATGCGGTGTTACCTCCGCCGGTCCTCAACCACGCCGCCAACGACCACACCTACGCTCCGAGCCGAGACCGACGCTGTGATCCACTCCTCGCCGCCTCCATTTTTCCCATCTCGAGCTCTGGTGTCGATGTATCGCCGGGCGTGTCCGTAAATCTCCGCTCCGGTGATCTCGGCCCATAAGCTCATCTGCGTTCGGTGAGTTCCTAGTATCGACTTTTGGTCCTTTAGGATGCAGTCGACCACCGAGTCTAACCGTGACCTTGTTTAACTCTTTGGTGCTTCACCGAGGCTTTGCGGCGCCTTCTTCTCCAAGCTCGTAAGCGCCGCGTGTCATCCGGCGCACCGTCCTCCTCCATCATCAAAATCGTGGGCTTATCGTTCCGGTGTCTCGCGATTCAGTGGCGCACCTTCCGAAGCTGCTCGAATCGTAGCATCTTCTCGCGAGCACCGTACTTTCTTCTCCGCCTCCGTGTCGTGAGCTCATCTCCGTCGACCATTGGGCTCAGCGTCACCGTCCACCGGGTTCGTGAGGTCTTTGCGAACCTTGAGGTACCACTCACTCGTCTTGAAACTCATTGGTTTGCTAGATCACTGTGCGGCGCGCGCCGTCCCCGTCGTCTTGCGGTGAGCCGATGGCTAGTTAGCGCTAACCCTTCTGCTGAGTCTCGATTGGTGGGCCTCTTTGGTTAATCACGTTTAGAAATCGTTTAATCCAACGTTGCATTTCACTTTGTGTCTCGTCATGTGGGCGGAATGTCGGTTAGGGATTGTGTAGTTTTGTTAATCGTTTCTCTGTTGGGAAGCGTATTTCTGCGAGAGTGTTTTGGGTTCGCACTTTGTGAGCAAGGCGTATTCTTAGAATACGCCTCCGGCGTCACCTTATCGCGCAATCCGCTCTGTCGGCGTTTTCGCGGGCCCTGTCGATGGTGGGCTAGCCGATGCGTCGGTAGAAGAAGTATTAAGTGCTTTAGTATTTCGAAATGCTTTTACATTGCCTTGTTAATTCATTTAAACTTAGAAAATGCATAACTAATTCAATTTTATCCAAATTGTATGAAACCAGTCTTGTTAATTTTCATTTTAAGTGTGCTATTTGATAAAATTAACTTCACCCATGTCTCTGTAGCAAAAATCTGTTAGCTAATAAAATGATGTCTTATGTATCTTCTAAATTAGAAAATGCATATCTCTTCCAATAATTGTCCAAATTAAATGAACCCAATTCGTAAAATTTCATTTTCAGTATACTAACTATTAGGATAGGTTTCACACACTGTTTCTGTTCATGAAAATTTGTTAAGTAATTAACTAGTGACTTGTTGTGTTTTTAGCTTAGAAAATTCATAAAATTGCTAATAACTTAAAATGATTTGTTCTCTGTTTCTAAAATTCGTTATTTCATGCTTAGGCTCTGTGTGAGTTTTGGCTTGTTTGATGTTGTTGAATGTTTGAGTTTTGCTCTGTTATTCGTTCTTATTTGGTCAGTTATGTTCGATCGTTAGGCTTCGGATATTTCGGCAACCCCGAGGACTATCCTCCGCACCATATCGAGAGCAACAAGAGCTGTGCAAAGGCTTGATCATGATAATCCCAAAATATTTTTAAATTCTAATATTTTGTTTCAATTTGTATGTATGCATTGCTTAATTTGTGTTAAAATGGATTAGTTAAATCAGAATGATTGCATATCCGTAGACAAATATTGATCTCTACTACTGAGCCTAGGTTATTTGTGTGATTAGAATCATCTGGATGATTTCTTGTCACTTAGTAGATACGATTTCAGTTGCCCGACATGCTTAGTATCTAGAATCGGGCTAGTATCGACTTTAGCTTCGGTAACCTTGATCACACAAAATTTACTACAACTTTATGTTTCAGCATTGCCTATGTTTAATTGCAAAACTAAAAATGAAAACAAAAATGATTTGGACGCGCACAATGGTAAGATTGTGTGATCTTTTGGGTGTGATCGAAAGGTGTTCGGGTCAATTAAGGACCGAACATCTTGTGAGTGAATTTTTATCCGAGCATTTTGCGCTAACAACTACACTAGAGTATATGGGACCTCTCTTGACCTAGTACTTTGCGTGTATTGGCTTCGGTCGCAGGAGGTCGCAGGAGGATGGAGGTGGGAGCATGGTAGTTGTCCAAAAGCTTTATCCTCGAGTGGGTAGTTGTCTTTTGGCTTTACCATGTAAGCGTATGGTGTTTCTACCCATACGAGCTGCCCGGTTGATACACAATATTGGCAGCATCTCGTAGGACTTAGCTGGCCGCATACCTTCGAAGTGTGCTTTGGCTTAAAGGCTGGCCTCGAGGTGTGGTGCAGGGGTACACCCCTGCAGTGGTTAAAAACTATTCGAATAGCCTCGCCCTAGGTGATGGACACGCTTGGGTAAGCTTTTCAAGAGTTAGACTACAACATTTAAATTAAAACTTGATGGGTGGTACGAACTCTGATTCGTGCTATTGTTGTGGTGACTATTGGGATAGTCACTTCTAGGTTGTTTTATCTTTGCTCATGCTATTATTATCCTTTACTGCTATTTCAATCTTAAAAATGAATTGCAAACTTGCCTTTAAACGGTATTATATTATTGCAAATGAAAATTGGCTTTATGCAAATAAAACATATGGCCTCCACTAAACAAGCCCGCATGTAGCATATGAAGAAGTGCTAGTTCACACGTCGTCTTGCGGGTACAAAGACAATCTTTGTACTCGTGTGCTTTGCTTAATGTTTTTGTTGCAGAGAGAAGAAGGTGAGCCTCGGGGCCTCACTGTGGAGTCCGTATTGCCGCCTGCAGGTGACGACTAGGCTTGGCGGTCCTGGCCGATGCCTTGTGGGTTGAAGGCACACCGATTGGCTTTGTTTATAGCCATCTTATGGCACTTTTGCTCATTGTCTTTTTGTTGTTATTTGTGTATCTTGTGGCCTCGTCGGCCTATGTCCGCATAATATTGTTACTATTTGTTTATCTTCCGTTTGTAGTGTAATGTTTGGACTCTATGTTGAATGGAGTTGATGTCTAATTTTGTAACGAGGTGCGATATCGCTTTCAGGAGTATACATATTCGAGGATCGTTTATTTGATTTGTGATGCTAGGACCAGTGGTTGGTTAAGCATTACAAGCCAAATAAACTGTCCTCTCAAAGTTGGTATCGAGCCATTCGACCGTAGTAACCAAGCATAGCCGTCCTTAGGATATTTTGAAAGTCTTATTTTCAAATTATAAAAGGTTTATGAAAACTTAGCAGAGTTCTCGATTTTATTCCTTACCTATCTTAGCTTTCTACTCTCATCTTACTCTAATTTAAGTTTTGAAACTTGGTTTCTCTCTTCCTATCAAAAGATAGTTAATACCAGAGAACTGCCTCTTTGGGAGAACCATAGAGAATTAGTTTAATTAAAAATTTGTGGGGGCATAAGGGTAAGATATGTATGAGTTTGCTAAGTGTCCGATCTTTGTCGCTTGGTTTTTGTAACTTAGAAGTCTTGTGCTTGTTTTGTGCCGTTAGTAAGTTAATTGCAAGTGGGTATTGACTTCGTGTTTTCCGGCTATTGTTAACTTGTCTTAGTGAAACAGATGGCCGGAGAAGCGTGGCAAGTCAAGCAGTTGGTCATGATGAGGAGCTTCCTCCTCCGACCATGGTCGAGGTGGTGCTCGCCAGATCGAGCGGAACCGCATGGACCGAGACGCGCATCTTGGAGGTTATTGCTAGGAATACCTCCACTCCCGCCGGTGGTGGCGGCCACTGACTCGCGTGGGACTTGCAGAGTTCCTCCGTGACGCAGCCACCGACTTTCTCCCGCCTCGAGGACCCTCTCGATGCGGACGATTGCTCGCGCATGGTTGAGCGAAGCTCAACATAGCTCGATGTCGCGCAGGGATAAGGCACTCTTTTGCGTCCCACCGCCTGAGGGCGCAAAGACTCTCATGGTGGGAGAACTATCTCGCCATGCAAAGCGCCGGGCCATGTGGTCGCGTGAGGAGTTCCGGTCAACTTTCGTCGCCCACATCCCGATGGCCCGATGAAGTCAAGAAAAGGAGTTCCTCGCGCTCAAGCAAGGGCGCAATCGTGACTGAGTACTGCACGAGTTCAATCATCCGCTCGTTATGCTCGGGAGGTGGCCTCGGATGAGGCTAAGCAGAGAAATTTATGGATGGCTTGTCCGAGGAGCTGCAGGACAAGCTATCCATTGTGGACTTCTCGGACTTTCGTGCCTTGGTAGATAAGGCCATTGTTGCAGAAAGCATAAGGCAAAGGCGCTGGCGAGTCTCGCAGCGCAAATGGGAGGCGACGGTCTACTCACACCAGCCTCGTTCGTTCCCTGCCGCAAGCGCACTGGCCCGTTCTTTGCTCCACCGCGCCGAGACCATCTCGCACTCCTGCGCGCCACCGCAGCGCCGGTTTCAGCCACGCGCGCTGCGATCCAGCACAGCAGCGCCTCCGCAATCCGGCGGCCGAGGTGACTTGTTTTCGCCGCCACAACAAGGGCCATTATGCGAATGCACGCCCTGAGTGTTGCAGTTGAGCCCCTCGTCCCTAATGGAGGACGCGTGGCAGGGAGCGTCACACGCCGACCGAAGATTATTCGAAGACCTGTGGTGCGAGCAATGCGTCGAGTGGAACCACCTTTCACCGAGGAGGCTCGTGGAGGCGCCGATGTTGTGATTGGTATACTTCTTGTTAATTCTCGCCCCGCTCGCGGATTATTTGATTTCGAGCATCGCATTCTTTTATTTCAAGATCATTTGCTGCTGCTAGTGGTCTTCTTGTGTTCCTTTGGGGTTCCTTTGCTCATCCGCTCTCCGAAGCGAAATGAGAGCCGATTCTGATGGTCGGGATGTTCCTATCGTGAGTCGAAGGATTGGTATTTTTGGCAAACCTTATTTTGCTCGATTCAACGAGTCCGATGTGATTCTTGGCATGGATTGGTTGTCCCAACACTTGGGGCATATCGATTGTGCCAGGAAGATTGTCTATCTCACCACCTTCAAAGTAGCAGTGTCGGGTTTCACCATGCTGTGGGCCACATCTATGTGCATTAGAAGCAAAGCCAACCTTGCAAATTCCGAGATGTCCCCATAGTATCTCGACTTTGTGGATGTCTTTCCGAAGATTTGCACTGGGATGCCTCGGTTCGAGATCCGAGTTTGCCATCGAGTTGTTGTTCCTGCACTCGCCCGATTTCAAGGCGCAGATCGGATGCCTCCCAATGAGCTAGAAGAATTGAAGAAGCAGCTTGGTGAGCTCCAAGCAAAGGGTTTCATCCGTCCCAGTTCATCTCCTTGGGGTTGTCCAGGTGATCTTTGTGAAGAAGAAGGACAAGACTTTGCGTATGTGTGTTGACTACCGTCCTCCTCAATGAAGTGACAAGTGAAGAACAAATATCCTCTCGCCCGTATTGATGATCTTTTGACCGGTTGTCCTGAGCTCGTGTGTTCTCCAAGATTGATCCGAGATCGGGCTATCATCAAGTCCGGATCGTAGTGAGGATATTCCAAGACGGCTTTCACTACTCGTTATGGCATTTGCAGTACACCGTCATGTCTTTCGGTTTGACCAATGCTCGGCGTTGTTCATGAACCTTATGAATTCGTGATTCATGGAGTATTTGGACAAATTTGTGGTGGTTTTTATTGATGACATTCTTATCTATTCCAAGATCAAGCGCAGCATGCCGAGCATCCAAGATTGTTTTGGGCAAGTTATGGAGCATCACCGTAGCGAAGTTCAAAGATGTGAGTTTCGTTGAAGGAAGTGGCATTTTTGGGCCATGTTCTTTCACTGGAGGAATAGTCAGATCCCAAAGAAAGTCACGATGTTCTATCTTGGGGCCACCAAGTCACCATCGATGCTGGAGTTTTCTTGGTTTAGCGGGCTACTATCGCCGCTTTATCGAGAACCTCCAAGATCGTAGCGCCGATGACCGAATTGCTTAAGAAGGACAAGAAGTTTGTATGGTCCTCTACTTGTGATGAGAGCTTTGTGAGCTCTGGCGGCGATTGACTTCGCTCAGTCCTTACTCTTCCCGATATCCACAAGAGCTTCGATATTTATTGCGATGCCTCTCGTCGGGGACTTGGGTGTGTTCTTATGCGCAGAAGGCAAGGCGCTTGCCTATGCATCCGTGCGATTGAGACTCACGAGCTCAATTATCCCACCCATGATTTAGAGTTGGTCGCATGGTGCATGCACTCAAGATTTGGCGCATTATCCGATCGAAGAATCGTGTGGAGTGTATTCCGATCATAAGAGTTTGAAATACTTATTTACTCCACAGATCTGAACCTCGTGCAGAGGAGATGGCTAGAATTGATCAAAGATTATGACATGGGTATTCGTGATCACCGCAAGGCCAATGTGGTTGCCGATGCACTTAGTCGAAAGGTGTATTGCAATACTTTGATGATCCAAGAGCGAGAACTCGCTTCTTGCGAATTCCAGCGTCTCAACTTGGGTTTGGTTGAGCATGGTTCCTCTTGCCTTGGTTGTGCAACCAACCTTGGTGGATCGGATCAAGGCAAAGACAAAGAATCGATGATGGCGTGGTAAAATCAAGCGTAACATCGTGAATGGATCACCAAGTGTTTCACAGAAGATGAGCACGGTGTTGTGTGGTTTGGGCAGCGTCTTGTGGTCCCAAAGGTCCCAGAGTTGCGGGATTTGATTCTTCAGGAGGCCCATGATTCGCCTTTGTCCATCCATCCCGGGGCCACTAAAATGTACCAAGATCTGCGTCAGAGATTCTGGTGGACTCGCATGAAGCGCGAGATTGCCAGGTTCGTGGCCAGATGTGACATATGTTGTCGCCATTGCAAGGCCGAGAGCATCGGCATTCAGAAGTCTCCTCCGACCCTCTGCCTATACCGAGTGGAAGTGGATCGTGAGGCATGGATTTTATCACCGGTCCGCCTGCTTCTTGCAGTGGAAGGATGCTATCCGGTTGTTATCGATCGATTGACGGTTGTAGCGCACTTCTCGCCAAGATTACCACTCTCGGTTCAATCGATTGGCGATCTCTATATCTCCGTGCATTGTGAGCTTGCATGGTGTGCCACGCAACGACATTGTGTCGATCGTGGCTCTCTTCACTTCGGCTATGGCACGCTTGCAGAAGAAGCCATGGGGACCCGTCTTTCTTTCTCAATCCGCCTATCATCCTCAGACAGATGGTCGACGGAGCGCCGCCAATCAGTGCTTGAAGACATGCTCCGTGCTTGTGTTCTTTCCTATGGAAAGAATTGGGAGAAGTGTTCACCGCTTGCCGAATTCTCCTACAACAACAGCCTTCCAGGCTAGTCTCGGATGGCACCATTTGAGGCTTTGTATGGGAGGCGATGCGTGAACCCCACCAACTGGTCCAAACGGGGAAAGACGGTTCTTTGGTCCGCATTCCATCAATGAGGCTGAAAGTCAAGTGCGCTTGATTCGTGAGCACTTGCGCGTAGCTCACCGAGCGTAAGAGCTATGCAGATCGGCTGCGCCGTGAGTTGAGCTTCCGCCCCAATGACCTTGTGTATCTCAAAGTCTCACCTTTGAAGGGACATCGCCGTTTCTGTCAAGGGCAAGTTGGCTCCTCGTATGTTGGACCGTGATCGCATCATCAAGAAAGTGGGAGCCGTTGCATACCGCTTGAGCGTTGCCGCTACACTTGAGGGGGTGCATGATGTTTTCCATGTGTCGCAATTGAAGAAGTGCCTCCGTGTTCCGGCTGAGGAAACACCATTGGAAAATATCGATGCGTGGAAGATCTGCCTTATCGTGAGCGTCCGCTCGTATCCTCGAAGAAGCCGAACGTAACGAGGAACCGTGTGATCAAGTTCCTCAAAGTTCAGTGGTCAAACCACTCCGAGGATGAAGCTACGTGGGAGCGGGAAGATCGTCTCCGAGCAGATTACCCGTCCTTCTTCCCCCAGTGATCGTAATCTCGCGCGAGATTCCTATGTGGAGATTTGTAATGTACCCTAACTTAGGTTTGTATTTCAAATGTAAAATTTGAGGAGAAATAAAAACTTTGTTGTCTCTTCAAATCATTTGAAAGTTTCTACAATTTTCCCTAGCAATTTCCAATTTTTAGAATTTAATTCTTGTGATTGGAAATTGTTGTTATCAGATTCTTAGCTTTCAAACTTATGATCATCCTCTGAAATTATTTTTCCTATCATCTTGATCATCCTATCTACCTCCCTGAATTATTTCACAATTTTTAGATTTTATTTGCTATTTCAAATGGCCAAGTCAAACTAGTTGAAAATCTGGTCAAATCCTAGGTCAGCATGCTTGAGAATTTTCTGTAGAACTTTTCAGCATAAAAGTTCTGGAAAATTTATGCAGTGTTGTTCTCTATCTCAAGTAGCTACCATAAAAATTTCGGAATTTTTGGAGCTCGGGATCTATCTCTAAAAATTCCCTAAACTCTCTTAGCTTTTAAAATCAAAAATCGAACATCGCTTTGTCCGCTCGAACCCGAGTCCGACTCAAACTGCATCAGCACCACTTGACTCTGGTCGCACCGCCTCAGCTGCACCAAGCGAGTCCAATCGATCGTGGACCGTCCGATGCAAATCGAGCGATCCACGCCGCACGCGCAACCGACCTGTCCGAATGCATACATCAATCTCGACCGTCCATCTCGCATCCAACGGTCGGCATCTTCCGACGAGTAGAACCTCCGGCTCGCACCGCTTGCCTCGTCGTCCGACATGTGGGTCCCACTCGCCAAGATCGACCATCTTCTCCCGCACTCACCGGAGCTCACGCCGGCGCCGCGATGCTTGCCACGCCTCGCCGCCGCCACCTTTTGTCCTCGTGTCACCGTGAAGCATCGCCGGATCTCATCTACCCACCGAGCCAATCCACTACCCTTGGCGTCCATTCTCGTGTTTTCTCCGCCAAATTTCTTTTCCGCCGAGAAGAACCCGAGAGCAACGCCGTCGTGTTAGCGCCGCCTCGAGCCCGACCGCACTGTGATCCACTTCTCTCGCCGCTCCATTTTTCCCATCTCGAGCCTTTGTTCAGCAGTATCGCCGGGCGTGTCCGCTGCCTCCGCCTCCGGTGATCTCGCCCCGCAAGCTCATCTGCGTTCGTGAGTTCCTAGTATCGACTTTTGGTCCTTTAGGATCGCAATCGACCACTGAGTCTAACCGTGACCTTGTTTAACTCTTTTGGTGCTTCACCGAGGCTTTGCGACGCCTTCTTCTCAAGCTCTGTGAAAGCGCGCCGTGTCAATCCGGCGCCACCGCCCTCTCCATCATCAAAATCGTGGGCTTATCGCCTCGGTGTCTCCGCGATTCCGTGGCGCACTTCCTTCCCGGCCGCCGAAGTCCGTAGCATCTTCTCCGCGAAAGCACCGCACTTTCTTCTCCGCCTCCGCCGTCGTGAGCTCATCTCCGTCGACCATTGGGCTCCGCGTCACCGCCACCGGTTCGTGAGGTCTTTGCGAACCTTGAGGTACCACTCACTCGCCTTGAAACTCATTGGTTTGCTAGATCACCACAAGCGGCGCCTGCTGGCCCGGCGCGTATGCTGAGCCGCCTGCTTAGTTAGCGCTAACCCTCGCTTCTAGTCGAGTTCTCATTGGTGGGCCCTCTTTGGTTAATCACGTTTAGAAATCGTTTAATCCAACCGTTGCATTTCACTTTGTGTCTCCGCCATGTGGGCCCGGAATGTCGCGGGATTGTGTAGTTTTGTTAACACGTTTTCTCTCAGCGATCGTAGTGAGAGTGTTTGGTTCAGATTTAGCGAGCCGAAGACGTATTCTTAGAATACGCCTTCGACGCCACCTTATGCGCAATCCGCCTCGTCGCGTCATGCTACGCCCGTCGCTGTATCGCTATGCCGGGCGTCGAGAAGAAGTATTAAGTGCTTTAGTATTTCGAAATGCTTTACGTTGTAATGTTAATTCATTTAAACTTAGAAAATGCATAACTAATTCAATTTTTATCCAAATTGTATGAAACCAGTACTGTTAATTTTCATTTTAAGTGTGCTATTTGATAAAATTAACTTCACCCATGTCTCTCGTAGCAAAAATCTGTTAGCTAATAAAATGATGTCTTATGTATCTTCTAAATTAGAAAATGCATATCTCTTCCAATAATTGTCCAAATTAAATGAACCCATTCCGTGAAAATTTCATTTTCAGATACTAACTATTAGGATAGGTTTCACACAATGTTTCTGTTCATGAAAATTTGTTAAGTAATTAACTAGTGACTTGTTGTGTTTTTAGCTTAGAAAATTCATAGAAAATTGCTAATAACTTAAAATGATTTGTTCTGCATTTCTAAAATTCTGTTATTTCATGCTTAGGCTGTGTGTGAGTTTTGGCTTGTTTGATGTTGTTGAATGTTTGAGTTTTGCGTGTTATTCGTTCTTATTTGTCGTTATGTTCGATCGTTAGGCTTCGATATTTGCGCAAGAACGAGGACTATCCTCCGCACTATACCGAGCAAATGCTGAACAGTGCAAGCAGCTTGATCATGATAATCCCGATGATTTTAAATTCTAATATTTTGTTTCATTTGTATGTATGCATTGCTTAATTTGTGTTAAAATGGATTAGTTAAATCAGAGTCGCATATCCTGTAGACAAATATTGATCTCTACTACCCGAGCCTAGGTTATTTCTTGCGGATTAGAGATCACTGGATGATTTCTTGTCACTTAGTAGATACGATTTCACCGCTTAGACATGCTTAGTATCTGAGAGAATCGCGGCATTATCGACTTTAGCTCAGAACCTTGATCACACAAAATTTACTACAACTTTATGTTTCAAAGATTTGCTATGTTTAATTGCAAAACTAAAAATGAAAACAAAAATGATTTGGACGGGCACAATGGTAAGATTGGTGTGATCTTTTGGGTGTGACTGAAAGGTGCCCGGTCAATTAAGGACCGAACATCTTGTGAGTGAATTTTTATCCAGCATTTCGCGTGCTAACCACACTAGAGTATATGGGACCTCTCTTGACCTAGTACTTTACGTGTATTGGCTCCGGTCGCAGGAGGTCGCAGGAGGGATGGAGGCGGAGCATGGTAGTTGTCCAAAAGCTTTATCTCTCGAGCGGTAGTTGTCTTTTCGGCTTTACCATGTAAGCGCATGGTGTTTCTACCCACACGAGCTGCTCAGGTTGATACACAATATTGGAAATACCAGAGGACTTAGCTGTGCTTACTGCATACCTTCTAAGTGTGCTTTGGCTTAAAGGCGGCCCGAGGTGTGGGTACAGTGGTACACCCTGCAGGTTAAAAACTATTCGAATAGCCTCGCCCCTAGGTGATGGACACGCTGTAAGCTTTTCAAGAGTTAGACTACAACATTTAAATTAAAACTTGATGGGTGGTACGAATCGGGATTCGTGTTATTGTTGTGGTGACTATTGGGATAGTCACTTCTAGGTTGTTTTATCTTTGCTCATGCTATTATTATCCTTTATCGCTATTTCAATCTTAAAATGAATTGCAAACTTGCCTTTAAAGCAGGTATTATATTATTGCAAATGAAAATTGGCTTTATGCAAATAAAACATATGGCCTCCACTAAACAAGCCCGCATGTAGCATATGAACAGTCCGCTAGTTCACACGCTCGGTCTTGCGGGTACAAAGACAATCTTTGTACTCGTGTGCTTTGCTTAATGTTTTGTTGCAGAGGAAGAAGGTGAGCCTCGGGGCCTCACTACGTGAGTCAGGCTGTCGCCGTGGGTGACGACTAGGCTTGGCGGTCCTACGATGCCTTGTGGGTTGAAGGCACACCGATTGGCTTTGTTTATAGCCATCTTATGGCACTTTTGCTTCACTGCCTTTTTGTTGTTATTTGTGTATCTTGTGGCTGCCTCGGCCTATGTCCTGTAATATTGTTACTATTTGTTTATCTTCCGCTTTGTAGTGTAATGTTTGGACTCTATGTTGAATGGAGTTGATGTCTAATTTTGTAACGAGGTGCGTATACTGCTTTCTGGGAAGTATACATATCTCGAGGATCAGTTTATTTGATTTGTGATGCTAGGACCAGGTGGTTGGTTAAGCATTACAAGCCAAATAAACTGGGGTCCTCACAGTCATGGAGGCGGCGCACAAGCAGGGGCGGATCCAGAACTAAAATTTAGGTAGGACGCGCGGAGTCGCAAGCGTGGATCAAAGAGGATTACCCAAAATCAAAATAATTCATACACAAATTATATTGCAATCGCACTAATAAAAGTATATGACACTAAATGGAATCACCCTATCGCAGGCACGCTCGGCATTGCCTTGCCTCACCGCTGGCCACAGGCGCTCGACGGCCCGAGCCTTACTACTCGCGCCCGGCCTCATCTTCGGCGGCTCGCCATGCGTCTCGACGCCCGAGCCCCTATCGCCGCGCCTACCGCTGTGGCGCCGCTCGCCTACTTCGCAATGCCGCTTGGTTAGGGCGTTGTGGATTAATGAGGCGTGAGTATTGAGTGCGTGAGGATCGAGGTCCGAGGAGGCCGTGGGCCCATGTCTAATGGGCGACTACCTTTGTCTAATGGGAACAAAGCCCACGAGACCGCTTGACACTCAAAGATGTCTGCAGCCTCCTCCTCTGACCACGGACGTTGGTGCCATGGAATGGATGCTATAGGATCGGCCTCGGCCCATCCATGTGGGAGAGGGTCCGTCCGGGAGGGAGCTCAGCGGCCGTCCGAGCTTGCTCGAAGGGAGGATCCGCCCCTACGCACGAGGGCGCCGCTGCCGCTGCCTGGGGGGTCTTCGAGCAGTGGCACGCCCGCATCAACGCGGGCGCGGACCCTGGCTTCTGGTGTAGCTACATCGCGTTTGAGCTCGACTCACGCCGATGCATGGCGCCAATGGATACGCGAGCTAGGGTTTTGATAATAGGTGCGAACTTAAGTGACACGTTCACTCTAAGACAAAAGTTCAAATGACATATTATGGAAGTTCAAGTAAAACAAATTACATGTTTGCAATACAACCGATATCACATTTTTTTTAAAAAAAAAACATAACCTGATACGATATTCCTTCATGATTTAAAAACGATTGATTATGATATCGTCACTACCTTGTAGAAAAAAAACTCAGGCTCAACGAATGTAACTAAGCGATGGGGTTAGGTGTGAGACGCCAAACGGCTAGGGTAAACGTACGATGTGATGGGGATCGATCCTAAGTCAAGCCATCAGGGAGGTGTCGACCTTGTGGCTTGGTGGGCTTTGGGGCAGCTGGGCCATTACACTTGTTGGCTATTAGGGCTATTGGGGTTGTTGGGTTTGTGGGTGGTAGGCTGCCAAGACAAATTGAGGAAGAAGTGTCTATTAGTTATTGTATATACCTTGTGTATTAGAGATGTATATACTAGGTATTTTGGCAAATAATTTAGGGGTACAGCTGTACCCCGATGCACCTTCATCAGCATGAGTAGAACGTAGAGTAGGCCATGCATACTGCATCTCCATGTACCACTCTGATGAATGTTTTTCTTACTTTCCCTTGAATCGTCTCGTTGGTGCCCGAATTTGTACAATGTATAATGTGTGCGCTTGTGCTTATTGCCTTTGTGTATTAGTTCTAAGCTATGTGATCTGACCATGGATACTGTGCCCTGTTGTCTCTTTTACTTTTCTCCTGGAACTATGGCACATGTGAGATCGTGAGTTCGTCAGACTACTGGCTTCAAGTCTTCATGGTTATCTGTGATATGAAAGCATCCTGAAATCTGTGTATATGTCTTTATGTCCATCCTTGCATTCGGATGGTTCATCACTTCAGTTCTTCAGTTTCAGCTTGGCTACGCAGGTTTTTACGTTTTACTGGAAGTGAGATCAAGAACGGCTCAGTTCAGCCGTTCAGGTGAACAACAGTGTTTCTTCAGTAGCTATCTAGCTGAGCGAAAAGCATAGCGCATGATGATTCGTCGGCAGTGTGTATAGTTTTAGAGAAAATTCACGATACGCTATTAAATAACTACATAATTCACAATATGTTACTCATTGTGAGGTTGACATATGTATTCAGAATCTATATGTCAAGAAACACCATGACATATCACGGAAGATCCGAATAACATATATCGATTTGTTCTATAGTTTTAATTGCAACAGCAACTTGTGGAGATGTTTATTTGTCTTTCAACTGTAACGGGCGGACAAACAGATAAAGAGCATTTACCCAAGGAGATTATGACCCAAATGTAATGTCCATTGGTGGTGTGAACTTGGGCTAACCTAGCCCGATTGTGTCATCTCAGTGCCTTGTAATGCACCACATGCACCGGCGGCCCATGCATGAATCTAGCTTTGTTGGGCCAATCCAGGCCTCACGCAGTTCTAACCTAGAAATAATGCAGCGCCTCACGGTCTGAAACATTTTGTACATGCATGCTTGATTGATTTAAAAAAGAACATGCTGTGTACTTACATGTCAGCACTAATAGGGCAAACTAAGCAACGACTCACGGAGACACGATGCTGTTAGGAAATCCGCCTGCAGACCGAGGTCCCCGCCAAGGCGTGGGCTCTCATCCCAAACCCTAGAGGTCGTGAGCCTCTAAATAAAAGTGATGCTATTCATCAGAAAGGGATCGATCACTGACGAAGGAATAAAGAGAAGCAAGACCCCCCTACATCTCTCGTGTTCAATCTCTTATTATGTTCTTGTTGTTCATGCATTGTTCTTACGATTCTACGCTTGTTCACGCAGGTAATCGCTTCTGACCGACTCGCAATGACGGCTCCTCAACACGTTATCAAGACGATCGACTCTACCGGATCGAAAAGGTAACCGCCGATGAACGACACCGAGATTGAATCGCTTTTCTAGATTGCTTTCAATTCGCAAATTTGTCTTTCTAGATTGGTTTCACGTGCAAATCCACTCTAATCTACCGCGAGCCGATTTAAGTCGCCGCCTCGCCGATCGGTGGATTGCATGAAAGAGTAGATGATGATTGTACCGTAGATAGTAGATGCAATCGCATGAAAGGCATCATGTGCATGGCACCGCCGCAAGCTGCACGTTACTACTACTCCCTGCACGCACGGCCTTAGAGTCCGCCATCACGCATCGCCACTGAGGCAACGACGCAGCCACGTCGCTAGCACGCCGACAAGCACACATACGCTCAAGATGAAGCCGCCATCCTGGTAATCTTGTATTACATTGCCACATTGCATCGCATACATGAAATGAATTGAAAAGTGGTGAGGCATCGTTCTCCAGACGCCGCGCCGGCCGGCCACGGCCGCCCGAGCAAGACCGACACGCCACAGCTGACGCCCCGTGATGGTCGACCTACCGTTGGCGGCGCCAGTTCCCGCGACAAAGCCGCCAGACGCCCTGTTCGCATGGCTGCTGCACGCCATGCTCCCGCTCGGCGCCGCCCCGGCCGCCACCGCATGGCACTCGCTATCCTGCGTTACGCCGCCGCCGCATGGCGCCACGCAAAAAGAAGAAAAACGGGGGAGGAGAGGCGTCACTGGCTTGAGGCTTGAGGCTGCACGCGCTCGGCGCCACCATGGTCTGATGCCCGGCACCGGCCGCCTTCACACGCCGCTAGCGCGGCGCACGCTGCTCGCACTCGCCCGCTCAGTCAGGCGCCGGCCCGCCGGCTAGCTGCTTCCCGCCTGCCTCTCCGCGACGCCCGTGGCGCAGAGTGAGCAGCACGCCGCCGCTTGCCCCCTCGAGCCGCTTCGCTCACGCTTGAAGGGGGCCGCCGACGACTGGCCATGCCAGAGCGCCGCCCGGACGCGGCCAGACGCTGGCGCGCAGCAAGCGCCGCTGGCCAACGCACCGCGCCCAGGCGCTCGCCCGCTGGGCTGCCTTTGAGCGCCGCAGACGGCTGAGCAAAGAGCGCCGCCGCTTTGAAAAACGGGAAGGGAAACCCAAGGGTCCTTTGAACTGGCCAAAATATGGGCTGCGGGCCTGCCATGGCTAAAACGTACAACCCACCTGTGAAAAAAAAAGGAGAGAAAATCAAAAAAAGGAAATTTTACGTAAAGGACCTCCGAAAATGAAAATTGTGCACAAATTCTCTCGAATCGAGATTTTATGCTTTACCTTGGAAATTGTGTGATTTCACTAAAAGTTACTTTTCCAAAGAGAAAGGACCCTGAATCCAATTTTTGCATATTTTAAACTTTGAAGCATGTTTAACTTTGTTATTGTTATTTCTATGCAATTTATTTATTGTATTTACTGCTTTGATTATCTCGTGATTGTTTATATTGCTTTTAATCACCAAAATAGCAAAGAAATCATGAAAAATGCATAGAAAAATACGGAACACGAACTCGAGTTCAAGAGCATTGTCAGAATTTGGCAACTATTTTATGCAGATTACCAAAGAATCCTTTGAACTCTTTGTATGAATATGAAAATGACTAGCATCACGTAATCAGATTCTAATAATCGACCCAACATGGCCGATTTTTGTATAAAATTTGTATCGCTTCAATTTTGTGGTAATGTAATCACGGATGAGCGTAAGATAGAGAATACTTTCTACCTTTCACCTAAATGCGTGTGTAATCCGCACGCAACTATCGCCAAGACGTTACATGAAGTATGCCAAATTAATTGACATCATGCAAGTTGCAAAAGCTCAAGATGATGTTCTAAGAAAGAACTTCATCTTGCGCCCACCTAGTCGCAATGTTGGCCATGAAGCCACCGCTAGTACCTACAACAGATGAAGCCTCTCACGAATGAGAGGAGCAAGAAGGGTAAGGTCGCAAGGCCGCACATTATTAATACTTTCTAGTCTAAGAAAAAAGGCAAATAATAGCATAAGGCACACCTCGCCATTGCAGTGCACAGAGATTCACATCCATTAGTTGCACTTATGAATGTGGATGTACCAGAGTAATTTCCCCATCATCCCCTCCTTTGGATATCGCAGTTGCATGAAACGTAGCTACCCAAGAGGAGAAGATCGCGCACTGAGCCGATTGAGACGTAAGTTCTCGAATACTTCGCCTATTAAATCTAGTGCATGCATTGCACCTGATCTTTTATAGAAACTTGCATTTGTAATTGAAGCAGTAACTTTAAAATATTGAATAATGGTTGCAAGCTCTAGGAGAGCAAAGCTTTAAATTCTTATTATGAGTCCTGCAAGACTTATTTTCCCATCTTTATAATAGCAAGTTACGCTCGATATCCAAGTATTTTATTTATGTGTTGCTTTCTTCGCTACATATTAATAAAGTACATTATATTAGAACGCGTGTGGCGCTTCCTATGGAGGAAGTGTGCTTAGCATGTAGCGCAAAACGAATACCATCCAGAGAAATGGAAATTTTTCCACCAATCAAAGAAGAATGTCGGTAGTCTTAATGACAATCGCGAGCAATGATACTTGTATAACAGGCTCGTGAAGGGCCATAATTATACTCCCAACGCACAACTTTGGTCATTGAAGAAGACTTGTTGTACCTAATCGACTAGAATTCTTAAGGATATTTGCGCTGGTCAGCCGTGGTAGATCAAGAAGAGCATGGCACGTAATACCTCCATTACAAAGCGTGAAGAAAGTGAAAAATAGCATTAGAATGTCTTCCTTCATATGAAATCGCTATACTACACTAATTTTAAGGCACCAGTAGCCTATATCTCCTTGAAAACTTGATGAAGCTCGAACTTATCTATTCTCGCATGATAGATTATGCCGCCAGGTCTTAGGATAATGAGAGATATATTAACAATTCAGTGGACATAATATGAATAAAAAGAATTTCCGAATCAGAAGATTTTGTGTGCCCTCCATGTGCCAACCGAAATTAATCATTAGACCTTTTGCTCAAAGCTAAGAATGAAGTCTCGCATTCCCGGACCGTATCCGGGAGACTTTTGCGTCCTATACAACCCCTCGTAGGGTCATTTAGGTATTTTATGGTGCTCATCGATGCTTCCTCGAATGGTCGACGTATGTTTATTGTCTATGAGAAACCATGTTTTGCAAAGCTAAATCTCGCAGATAATTAACAATTGAAAATAATTTCCGATCATCACGTGAAGTCCATCCGAATGGACAACGCCGAGAATGTACTCCAAGGCATCCGATGATTATTGTATGAAAATGGGAATTAAAGTTGAGCATTCTATACCGCACATCCGCACCTGAATGGACTAGCGTAACTTTGAAGAATTGTAATTTACCAACTATATGTTGGGACATGCGATCCGCTGCCAGAGTACTCATCATCATTTAGACCGCGGCCCATAACATCCATCCAACTATAAAACTAGCGCAAGGGTCAAGATCAAATCTTCTCATCTTCGCAGTTGGTTTGCAAGGGTTATATACCTATACCACCACCGCAGCCGAACCGAATGGGTCTTCTCCGAAAGTCTCGAATATACGCTGGTTATGAGACAACATCCATAATCAAGTATTTGGACCATATGATCGAGATTTGTATAATGCCCAATCTCACGATAGTACATTAGATGAGGTTAGTTTCCGTCATTAGGGAGGAAATCAACCCTTGATGATAATGTTCTGAAATAATTGAAGTCTAGAAGACAATTGAAGTCCGTAAGATAATTGAAATCTATGCATATGACCCGCACACTAGTAAAGCAAATAGAGAAGTCCGTAAGATAATTGCATCGTAAGATAATTGAATTGAAGTCTAGAAGACAATTGAAGTCCGTAAGATAATTGATTTGCAAGTATTAGCGAATCAACTGGCCGACTACTTTAGTGATTTGAAGAGCGTGAATAAGTAGCATTTGCTCGCAAGCAATGCACCGGAGAGGGTTGAAATACCATTGAAGGTATCCCTAATCCCGCCCGAGGCCTCGTAATAAAGGACGAGAACTCCGGTCCCCTCGACCAAGTAACCAGGGACGCCCGGTGAAAAAGGATAAAAAGGACTTGATACAACCGGCCACCGGCGTGTCCTATCCAGAAGGGGAGCCGCTTGAGACTGCATCGTGATGGAACCTTCTGAAAGGCATACTGACTGAACATCCCTATGAAGGAGACATCAAGATGGATGTGTGCGCACACACGGAGTCGAAAACTAAAGGGACTTGCCCCGCAATTGGAAGCAATGTGAACAAGTAGAAGCATTAGAAGAATCGCCTTGAAGAAATAGCTATAAACTTTATGACCCTGGAGAATCTTTGAATATGACAACAGCCAATGTCGACATTTACTTTGCAAAGAAACTTGTCACAATCATCAATCTTGATTCAGAGCCTGCATCGCTCGCTGAATGAAAGAAAAAATCAGATTGAGAAGATTGGGAGAAGGCAATAGAAACTGAATTATTCTATCCGAATAAAAGAAAGACGTTTGGGCGTGTAAGTCGCACGTCTCCCCTTGTACACCCTGTAGGGCATAAGTGGGTATTTGTTCGAAAGATAAATGAAAAGAAGCAAGGCTCGTTGCATAAGGTTTCACTGAACATCCAGGAGATGATTATGAAGAAACTTATTCCTGGCCATGGCTGAACTCCCTTTAAATATTTATCTCAATGGCAGTGGAACTTGAAGTTAAAAGTGAAATTGATGGATGGGAAACCAAAGATACCTTTATGAAATATTAGATTCGACATTTATATGAAGATACCCGAATGTATCAACGCCCCAACCAAAACAGAGCAAATAGAAATATGTACAAGGTGAAACTCGAAAGTCATTGTACGAACTTAAGCAATCGTGCGTAATGTGGTATAATCGCCAGCTTGACTTTCTATGCAAGAAAGACTACACTAACAATGAGAATAATCTGCGGTATTTATACGATTTATCCTTAATGGATTTTGTATAATCGCAGTTGTATGAAGTTGATCCGAATATCATCGTAACCCTAAAGGATATTAAGAAAGCAAGCTCTTCACCGAGTCGGAGTTCAAATGAAAGATTTGGGTGAAAACCAAATATTGCCGAGGCTTGCAGCTTGGGCATGCCCTCAAGAGGTATTAGTGCATTAGTCACCACACTCGTAAGGTGCTAGAAATGTTCGATTTTGCAAAGGCATACCTTTGAAAATGCCAATGGCCGGGAGATCTTTGCAGCAAGATAAGGACTCGCATGCACCTCAGAAGAGGGGTGGAGGAAGTCCTGGGACCGTAATTCCCATACTTAAGTGTGATAGAAACACTCATGTATTGAACAAAATGCATTTAGACCTGACATTGTATTTGCTCGGAACCTACTAGCAAGGTATAGTGCGTAACCTACCAAAAGCATTGTGCAATGAAGGACATCTTCCGATACCTCTAAGGAAGCAAAGAACTTGGCCTGCTCTATAGAAAGAACCAAGACCTAACTATGAATGACACATGTATGACTTGCAACTGTAGGACCCGAGATATAGTCAAATTGCAAACATGCTATGAATTCATATGTGTGGTGGAACTGCAATTCTATGAAAATCGCTCTGGCAGAGTCTTGTATCGACTTCGACGAACCACCCGAAATAATAGCATTATACGAGGCCTCACGAGAATGTACTTGGCTTCGACGGATGATTCACTACATCCACAGCTATGTGGATTGAATACCGTGATCAACCCTACTATTATCTATGAAGATAATATAGCCTTGTGTTGCACAAGTGCAAATGAGTTATGTGAAGAGTCCTCTCACAAAGCATATCAACCCCAATTTCTTCTATGGTCATGAAATGCAAAAAGAAGGACTAAATTAAGGTATCGTGATACTAAGTCATGTGAAAATCTTGCAGATCTATTCACTAAGTCACTTCCAAAGATCTAGCTTTGAAAGGTGCGACGTGGAATTGGAATGATGAGACCTAGAGAAGTGTATAATTCGTGGGGAGAACCTTCACAAACTCATTACTAAAGCTTGATCACTAAGATCGAGTACCCAAAGAGCAAATCATGGAGATTAAATGAAATTGGGTGGATTGTACTCTTTTTCCCTGACGAAGTTTTCCAAGTTTCTCGCTAAGGTTTTTAATGAGGCAATTGTGGCAAAGATAATCTACATGATTCATGTACTCTTTCTCCAAATTTTTCCATCGGGTTTTTATGGAGTTTGACGAGACATGGGCATGAAGGATGAGTGCCCAAGGGGAGGTAGAGAAACCTGGCCCAGACCGGAGTCTCGCCCAAGGTGGGCTCTCATCCCAAACCCTAGCAGTGGTCGTGAGCTATAAATAGGGGATGCTATTCATTGTAAAGGATTGATCGATGGATGAAGGAATAAAGAGAAGCAAGACGCCCCCTACATCTCTCGTGTTCAATCTCTTATTATGTTCTTGTTGTTCATGCATTGTTCTTACGATTCTACGCTTGTCTACGCAGGTAATCGCTTTGATCGACTCGCCAAATGACGTTCTCTCAACAGATGCATCTTCGATTATTCACCCACGAGAGTTTCACTGAATCGCCACACACGTGTGGATCATTTCAATATCGCAAGACAAATAAAAACCGTCTAATTAGGTTTTTTGAAATAATATTAATTTAAAAGATAATTACAAAAATAGTCATTTTTTTAAAAAAATAGATATTCATATATATATATATATATATATATATATATATATATATATATATATATATATATATATATATATATATATATATTCATATATTCAAATTAGAGAAGATAACGAAATGTGAAAATGTGAAGAAGGGAGTGTGAGATGGTCAGCAATTTGGAACACGAGTTCTTGCCACACACACAAATAGCACCCTTTCGGAGTGAAATGAAAAAAATCTAGGTTTAGGCTGCCATGTGCATTGTCGTCCGGATTGTATTGTTCGTGGAACCGATTACTTTAGAAAAAGATTATGTAGTATTTAATAGTCAAAATATTTGAAAAAGTGGTTTAAGTTTGAAAGACTTCATAATTTAATTACGAAACACATGCGCAAGGCACGGAAGGCGTGCGAGAAGGGAGGTGGAGGCACAGGATTGGAGGCGCGAGAAGGGGAGAGCTGGGGAGAAGGAACGAGAAGGAGGCGAGCGTGCGGCACAAGGCTGGGCTGGGAAGGGCTAGGGTTTTGGGGAGAGAAGAGGTACAAATGAACGGGCCATCCGCTGCGCACTCTACGATCCGAGGGCTTTGCACCGACCCAGCTTGGCCGTCTGACGACAATCCGATGGTTGAGGGCCGTCAAACAAACCAAAGCCATACGCGCGACGATGGTTGAGGATCGTCAAACGGACCTTGACACAATTTCGTAAAACTGAAGGGTTTTTTTCCTCACAAAAATGATGATCGTGGGAGCTCCCTATAGATAAGGGAGAGATCGATATACGGATGCCTCCTCTCCTAGCTAGATCGATCGAGGCTGGCAGCAGTAACAATTCAAGGGATATAGCTAGCTACCTAGCTACCTAGAATCCTAGATAACTAAATGATCTAGTAATAATTCAGGTGTGATCACTAATACATCACTGGTCAACGCGGTGGTCAACGACGTGCATGCGTGCATATTACCAGGTAGCTCTGGCTAGTTGGCCAAGATGCATGCATGCATATCCACCGGGGCAGACCCAACAGGGGCAGTCGCGGTAGGAGCATCTTATACCGCCGGGTCGGACCTTAGGTACTCAGAGCACTATCATCTATCGACTATTAACGAGAGAGTATTGAATTGTATGCACCAACCAATTCACTTATACTTCAACATTCTCCTCACGTAGGCCCCTGTGTTTAAGACGGAATGCAAGTTGGTCGTAATTTTTTAAATTACGCTAGCCGGTCTTGAACCCAAGACTCTTTGGCTCTCATACCATATTAAGTTGTATGCAAAGAACCGTCCCGCTCAAAAGCCTAAGCTTGATGAAGACGCATAATTCACTATTATACTTTAACACTTCCATAAGTCGGCTCATAGTCCTAAGACGAGAATAATAAGTGGGCTGTAATTATTATTTTTAATTGCGTTAACCGGATCCCTTAGCTCTAATACCATATTAACTTACATGTACCAACCGATTCACCCAAAACTTAAACTGGTGAGGAATACCTCAACAAGAGTGTGGTCTGCCTAAAGACAGAAGAAGAGTATGTTCTACTAGCACCCCTTTATTTTATTCCTGGTCCGCTGAGCCCACGTTACATTTAGCTGATCCACCTGCATGCACAGACCCATGCATTTCTTCCTCGAGGATTCAGCTAATTCCTCCATTTAATTTCCTTTGCATGCATGTCACCTGTGTGTCAGGCTGTCAGCGTGTGTACACGCTGCCGCACGTGCTGAGATTTACTCGCTGACTGACCGTCCGCACGTAGCCTGGATGGACTCAGCTAGCTCGCTGCAGCTGGACCATTGGCTGGCTCATCATCCATATACTGTAGATTTTTACTGCTGTGAATTCTAAGACGCATTGCATATATTGGTGAGTAAATGCATGTAAGGGGGAAATTAAGTCATCTGGCGGCCATGACTACCTCTTCCTGCTTGGATATGATATGGTGAGGGGTTTGGCTACGATTTAGTTTCATGCCATGGCCAGTAGGTATCAGCAGCGGATGCAGAATCAAAATCGATCGGATGTCATCGTAATATGTATCGCTGAGTGAATAGACATAAACCGCGAAAGATATATATATTGTAGACTACGGGTACACATGGAAGCTCAATTAATTGGTCATTAGGAGCCAGCCAACACAAGGCGTGCTTTTCTACTCGATTGTTCCTCTGCTTTTTTTCCTTCCCAATCCTATCCATTAGCTCTAGCTTCCACGTTGAGTGAATTTAATCGAGCCAATCACGTACATTCGCGCCTCTTCCAAAATCTTTAAGGTCGGTCCTTGTCCGAAGTGTGTGGAAAACAAAGAAAGAAGATAAAGCCGATAGGAGAGGAAAGGTAAAAAAGAGGCCTGCTAGCTGAACAAGGTGAAAAAGATAAAAGGAAGTAAAGATGGCAAAAGAAGAGAGAAAAGATAACTGTATTGTGCAAAGTCCTAAAAGAAAAGAAAAAGTATATATATATATATATATATATATATATATATATATATATATATATATATATGAAAATAATCTTCTAATTTCTAGAGTAGTTACTCCCACATTTGATATACCACCTAAAAGAACTTGACATACTCCATTATCACTTTGGGTATACTCATATACTAATTATAAGATACTCTAATGTAAACCACACTAAAAATTTGCAAGAGAGTTCATAGTTTTTAGCATATTTTGTAAATACCTTCATATTCGCATTATAGAAAGGAGTATGTCTAAAAATTGTATATACCTAAAATGTGTAAATACCACCTATATGGTCTTGTATACTCAGATACTACACATACATACTCCTCGGCTGCGCAAGATACTCCTTTACGTTGTGAGATATGTGATATAATGATTATGGAGTAACTACTCCTCGGGAGTAGGAAAAGGCTTCATATATATATATATACACACACACTTTCTACTCCTGTGTAGTTACTCCCACTTCTATATACCACCTAAAAGAACTTAACATACTCCTTTATCACTTTGGGTATACTCATATACTAATTATAAGATACTCTAATGCTAACTACACGAAAAATTTGCAAAATAGTCCATAGTTTTTAGTATATTTTGTAAATACCTTTATATTCTCACATAAAAGGAGTATGTCGAAAAAATGTACATACCGCCCCTAAAAGGTGTAAATACCACCTAAGTGGTCTTATATACTCATATACTACACATACATACTATCGTTGCAGAAGATACTCCTACATTGTGAAATACTTAATATGGAGTAACTACTCCTGGAGTAGGTAAAAGGCTTTATATATATATATATATATATATATATATATATATATATATATATATATATATATATATATATATATATATATATATAGGAAAATGAGATGGTACTCTGAGAGGTAATGCACTCCCACCTCCCTCTCATATACCACTTAAATCGTATGATGATACCTCTTTATCTATTTGAGTATACTCCAATAATGATTATAAGATACTCCAAAGTGAGTTCCATGAAAAATTTCATTAAATTCCACTTTATAAAGCAAAATTTGTGTGTATACTTCTATTATATATGAAAAGGGGTATATAGCAAAAACAAAGGGCTCTTTATGAATATTTTTCAATCAAATTGCATTTGAGTATCTTATAATTGGTATGTTAGTATAACTAAATAATGAAGAAGTATAATATGTGTGTTTAAGTAGTATATTGAAGTGGGAGTACATACTCCTGTGAGTACGATATATATATATATATGTGTGTGTGTGTGTGTGTGTGTGTGTGTGTGTGTGTGTACTATTCTCCGCTAAGTGTATAATAACTATTCTACGCCTAACCAAAGCCCATCATGCGCTGCCTAGGTGGGACGCACGTGCGCAATCCTCATACGGCCGGCCCATTAACTGCAGTCGATGGGCTAGCAACGTCAACTCCCACGCGGGAACTCAATTCGACGGTAATTGATAGAGTGCATGACAGTAATTCGAGTATAAGGTTTACTGCCAGTTTTTTGAGATACGATCACACGAGCAGTAAATCTTTTTATAACAAAGCAGTAAAGTCATGTAGATGTCACAGTAAATATTTTTTAGCGATACAGTAAATATTTTTTTAGTAAACGCACAGAGATGTCTTATTTGCGAGAAATATATCATTCTATTACTCGCTCGTCACCAAGCTACCGTGAAATCTGTCGTGAATCGGAGCTTCTAATCAAAAGTTATTGCTAAACAAGAGAAAGACACATTCGTGTACAAAATAAAGAATCTTTTGTTTGCTAGTTGGTTGTCTACTTGTATGTACTAGTTGGTTAAGGTGACAAAAAGTCATGTAGATGTTGCAAGAAATATTTTTGTAACAGAGCGTAAAAGTCATGCGGAGGTTGGTGTTAATCTTTTTGCAACCGAGCATAAAATCATGTGGAGGTTGCAGAAATCTTTTGTAACAGAGTGGTAAAGTCGTGGTGGTTGTAGTAAATCTCTTTACCGATGCAAGAAATATTTTTTAGTAAACGCACAAAGAGATTTTTATTTCATGAGACTTATATCATTCATACCCTCGCCATCATCAAGCTACCGTGGAAAATCATTCGTGGATCTGAGCTTCCAATCAAAATTTATTCCTAAAACAAGGGAAGAAACATTCATATACAAAACAAGGAACCGATTATTTGCTAGTTGGTTGTCTACTTATCTGCATCGTTGGTTGAGATAATGCAGAAAGTCATGTGAAGGTTGTAGTAAATCGCTTAGCGATGTAGTAAATATTTTTAGTGAATACATAGAGGGGTTTATTTAGTAGACTTATATCATTGTGTTACCTTCATCAAAAAACTACCGTGATAAACCGCTCATGAATCCGAGCTTCCAATTAAAAGTTATTGTGAAATAAAAAATATTTATGTACAAAACAAGTAATCGATTGTTTGCTAGTTTGTTGTCTACTTGTCTGCATTTAGTTGGCTAAGATGGTAGTAAAGTCATGTGGAGGTTATAGTAAATCTTTTTAGCGATGCAATAAACATTTTTAGTAAACACATAGAGAGGTTTTTATTTGTAAGACTTACATCATTCTCGTTAACCTTGTTGTCACCTAGCTACCGGTGAAAACCGTTCAGAATCAAGGCTTCTAATCAAATGGTATTGCTAAAATAAGAGAAAGACACATTAATTTACAAAACAAAGAACCGATTGTTTGCTACTTGGTTGTCTACTTGTCTATACTAGTTGGTGAGATGATAATAAAGTCATGTGGAGGTTTAGCAAATCTTTTGTAACAGCAAAGCAAAGTCATGTGGAGGTTGTGCATAATCTTTTTGCAAATGTAACAATAAAGTCATGTGGATGTTGTAGTAAAATTTTTGTAAAGTAAGCAGAAGTCGTGAATGTTGCAAGAAATCTCTTTAACCGATGCAATAAATATTTTTAGTAAATGCACAGAGAGGTTTTTATTTGTGAGACTTATATCATTGTATTACCTTGTCGTCACCAAGCTACATGTGAAAACCGCTCATGAATCTGAGCTTCCAATCAAAAGTTATTATTAAAACAAGAAAAACATTCATGCACAAAACAATGAATTGATTGTTTGCTAGTTGGTCGCCTACTTGTCTACTAGTTGGGTAAGATGGCAGAAAGTCGTGTGGAGGTTGAAGTAAATCCTTTAGCAATGCATTAAATATTTTTAAGTAAACACACAAAGATATTTTTATTTAGTAGACTTATATCATTATGTTATCTATCGTCATCACTAACTACCGGAAAACAGTTCATGAATCGGAGCTTTCAATCAAAAGTTATCAAGTAAAAGAAAAAAAGAAAAAATATACAAAACAAGGAACCGATTGTTTGCTAGTTGGTTGTCTAGTTGGCTAAGATAACCAGTAAAGTCATGTGTGGAGGTTGTAGTAATTTTTTGTAGCGATGCAAGAAATCTTTTTAGTAAACGATAGAGAGGTTTTTATTTGTGAGACTTATATCATTCTCATACTCTCGCTGCTACCAAGCTATCAGAAAACCGTTTGTGAATCGAATCTTACAATCAAAAGTTATGGCTAAAACAAGAACAGAAGCATACATGCACAAAAACAAGGATACAGTTGTTTGCTAGATGGTTGTATACTTATTTGTACTAGTTGGCAAAAGAGGACAGTAAAGTAATGTGGAGGTTCCAGAAAATCTCTTTTAGCGATGCAGTAATTTTTTAGTAAATACCCAAAGAGATTTTTATTTGTGAGACTTATGTCATTCTATTACCCTCGTCGTGAAAAAGATACCAGCAAAAACCGTACGTGAATCAGAGCTTCCAATCAAAAGTTATCGTTAAAGCAAGAAAAGAAACATTCATGTACAAAACAAGGAACCGATTTGTTTGCTAGTTGGCTTGATTCATGTAGGACATGGGGCGTCAGGATCATCTTTTATTGCGCGTATGTGTGCTCTAAGCCATTTTACCATCGATCCCATGCGGAAATGCGCGAAGCCGGGTGTCGCGACGTCGAATAGCTATTCTCGCGCATGGGTCGCAGAATCGGCCGCGCACGCAGCAAGCACGTACCATGATCACCCCATGCTACTCGTGGAGCGCTAGCACCGCGCCCCGCTGCGGTGATCGGTGGTAAAACATACCCGCGCATGTTAAGATTAGTGGTAAAGTCTCGTGACGCCTAACTCGACAAGAAACAAAATATCAAAACGATTGTCGGTGAAATTAGCAGAAAAGAAGATCGCACGTCACCTAAATCGATAGGTAAAAGCCATTACTCCTAGAATTGATGGTAAAACCAAAGAATAATCAAGCGCGGGTAAGAAAACTACCGTAGACTCACGTACCCAACCTATTTTTACTACCAACTCACTTATTGTTTATTGTCCTCTCACCCATTTATCAGGTGCAACTAGGTTTACTATTTTTTCCCGATCAATTATCTGTAAGTGCATGAATTTTTACCGCCGAGATATGTATCTAATTGTTGAACCTATTGACTAGTTTAATTTCATACCAAAATGAGTTTTATTGTAAGACAAACTTATCGATAAGATCACTCGATCCCCGCTCGCTTGGACAAAAAAATGCTCCCACATGTCCTCTTGCACCAAACAATAAAAAGTTGGGTAATCCCATGCATCCCACTAAACGCACTTCACGTGAATCGATCATAAGATTCGCCTCACCTCCCCACTCCCCATCGTTCGCCTGGTCATTATCGCTCCCGCCACCCCAAGCGACCCCTTCCGACGACAATGACTATCGGACGCCCACTACCACGCGCGGAGGAACCTAGCTCGATGGTGCTCGCTTCTCCGCCGCCAATGCTCGGCCGATCTTCCTTCAAATAGCATGTAGATTTCCCGACATTTACTATCTTGCCCGTAGAATGGAGAATGACCCAAGTTTTCACGCATGGCTACACCGCTGGTAAACGTGTAAAATTTCTAGTAAGCGCCCCACCGACAACCGGATCCTCTCCTGCATGCCTCGGTCCTCACACCACCCCCCGCTGTTTCACCAAGCAAGATGAGGACACCAGGCGCCGATCGGAAGTACCCCTATGTATGTGTGTTTCACTGGTCTTTGCGTGCATTTTTTGCTACCAGTATGTCACCCATTTACTGCGTTTTGCACTCTTCAAATATTTTATCATATATCTAGAGTCATTTACTTATTTTCTCATTGTATATATTAACAGTATTTTACTCGATGTTAGGATGAGGATGTCCTCGACCATATGGTGCCCCAGGTCTACATGAAATTCGATAATAAGGGTGTTGCTTACTAGTTCTACTATCGGTACACGCGACATGCTAGTTTTGGCATCGAAAAAAAATAGGAGTAGGAAAACGATCAAAGAGTTTTGTTGCACTCTGGTGGGGAAACACGACTTCTACATACCAGAGAAGGAGTATGAACGTAGCAAGACCTCTAAGAGGATTGGGTGCAGGCATTCGTGAAGTCGCATAGGAGCCCAAAGATGGCTCCGTGATGCATCAAGTGGGTTGTGTTGGAGCACAACCATCCACTCGCTAGGATGTAGTCATTGGTCATGCTCATGCAATCACACAAGAACTTTGATCCTCGTTGTTGGAGCTCGTCGACACCATGCATGACGGTAGGGTCTCTCACAACACTATGATGAATGTTTTATCAGAGATGCACGGGGTACAACATAACATACCATTCACCACGCGTGACTTAGAAAACATGTTTTTACTATGTCCCATTGTTGTCTTTACTTGTGTAATCATGATGAATTACCATTCTTTCCTTATTCGCGTATTACCGCCATGTTGGTGTATATTTACCGTTAGTTACCATCTATTGTACCGACTAACCTGTGAAGACCGCGAATGAACAAGTTGATGGCTTTTTCAAGGGAAAATTGGCTCGTTGACATCGTGTTGGGACGAATGGAGGAACGACACTCCATTCGTGACACATTGGAAAACAACATCGTGAACACCAAAAATTATGCCGATGACAATCGTCACACCTTCCGTGAGTCACCGTGGTCGCTTGCTACCGCTTACGTTGGCGCAGGCGAGGGAAAAAGAAATGGCGTGCATTGCCCCTTCTCGGTCTCGGGCCGATGACCTAACTCGACCAGCTCGATCCCCTTTTCCCTTGTTGTTGGATAAAGGATAACCGACTAGAGGGGATGAATAGGAGGTTTCTAAATTTAATCGCCCAAATTTAAACTTTCAAAGAATATAGATTTAACACAGTAGACTAGAAACAAGAAGGTAGAAATAAATATCTACTCGTGATGTAAAAGCAAAGGCACTACAAGTTACAAACTAGCTAAACAAGTAAATCGCAGAGATAAATCGTGAATGTAAATGTAAAAGGTAAAGACAAGAGATAGCCACAAAGTGGAGACAAGCATGTTTTTGTGAGGACTCTAATTTATTTGGCTTGTAATGCTTAACCAACCACCGGTCCTAGCATCACAAATCAAATAAATCGATCTCGAGATACGTGATACTTCCTGCAAAGCATATACATCTCGGCACAAAATTAGACATCAACTCCATTCCAAACATAGAGTCCAAACACCACACTACCAAACGGAAGATAAACAAATAGTAAAGCTTATTACGCATAAAAGGCCTACAGCCAAGATACACAAATGAACAAGAACGATAATGTGAAGCAAAAGTGCCATAAGATGGCTATAAACAAAAGCCAATCGCGTGCCTCCAACCCACAAGGCATCCGACCGACCGCCAAGTCTAGTCGCCCACGCAGCATGAACACGTTCACTAGTGAGGCCCTTGGGGCTCACCCTTCTTCCTCTCGCAACAAAGACATTAACAAAGCACCCGAGTACAAAGATTGTCTTTGTACCCGCAAGACCTGACGTGTGAATCCAGCGCATCTATTCATATGCTACATGCAGTGCTTGTTTGGTGGAGGCCATATGTTTCATTTGCATGAAGCCAATTTTCATTTGCAATAATATGATATAGTTTGAAGGCAAGTTTGCAATTGTTTTAATGTTGAAATACAAGAAAGGTAATACTAACAAAAGAGAAAGATAAACAACCTAGATGTGACTATCCCAATAGTCACCACAACACAGCACTAATCCCGCATTCGCATCACCCATCAAGTTTTAATTAAAATGTTGTAGTCTAACTCTTGGAAGACCTTGCATAGCGTGTCCATAACCTAGGACGAGGCTATTCAATAGTTTTAAACCTCCTAGGGGTGTACCAATGTCACCCACATCACCGCTTTTAAGCCAAAGCACACTTCAAGGTATGTCATGCACACTAAGTCCTACGAGACTTTTTCCAATATTGTGTATTAACTACGAGCCGCTCGTATGGATAGAAATCCATGCGCTTACATGGTAAAGCCTAAAAGACAACTACCCACTCGGGATAAAGCTTTTTGACAAACTACCATGCTCCCACCTCCATCCCTCCTCGCGACCCCCTCGCGACCCGAGCCAATACACGCCAAAGTACTAGGTCAAGAGAGGTCCCATATACTCTAGTGTGATTAGCACGCTAAATGCTTTGTTCAAGGTAACAAGATGTTCGGTCCTTGTTGACTCTGCACCATTCCAACCACACCCAAATGATCACACCAATCATACCAAGCAGCCCAAGTCTAAATCATTTTTGTTTTCGCTTAGTTTTGCAATTAAACATAGCAAAAATGTCAAACATAAAGTTATAGTAGATTTTGTGATCAAGGTTACTGACAAAGTCGATAACCGCCCGCTTCTACCGATAGCTAACATGTTCAGCAAGTTGACCTGATCTACTAAGTGACAAGAGATCATCCAAACACTTCTAATCACAACAAATAACCTAGCTCGTAGTAGAGATCAATATTTTGTCTACTGTGATATGCACTACGGATTTAACTAATCAATTTAACACAAATTAAGCAATGCATACATACAATTGAAACAAAATATTAGACTTTAAAATACTGGGATTATCATGATCAAACCGCTTGCTCGTCAGCGTTGTTCAATTTGTTTGGAGGGTCGTTCTGTGGTTGCCGCAAATATCGAAACCTAACGATAGAATAAATAACTGACAAATAAGAGCGAATAACACCGACAAAACTCAACCGCATAATAACAACAAAACATACCAAACTCACACAAAGAACCTAAGCAAGATATACAAAATTTTAGAAACAGAGAGCAATTCATTTTAAGTTATTAAGAATTTTCTATGAATTTTCTAAGCTAAAAACACATCAAAACACTAGTTAATTACTTAACAAATTTTCATGAATGTAAACAGTATCTAAAACCTATCCCGATAATTAGCATACTAAAAATGAAATTTTACGAATTGGTTTCACCGATTTGGACAATCATTGAAAGAGGTATACATTTTCTAATTTAGAAGATACATAAAACGTCCTATAATTAATTAATGATTTTTGCTACGAGACAAGGTTGAAACTAATTTTAGTAAATAGTTCATTTAAAATGAAAATTAACAAAGACTGGTTTTATGCAATTTGGAGAAAAATTGAATTAGTTATGCATTTTACAAGTTTAATTGATTTAACAGTTCAATGAAAACACAAACCGTAAATACTAAATCAAATTGGAAATACTAAAGCTGGAAAACCCTTTCCACGCGCAACAACTAGCCTCGGACGCAAAGCGGCCCAGCGCGATTGTCGATCGACACCACCGGCTGAAGATGACGTCCGGCGTATTCGAGAATACGTCTTCGACTTAACCGATGCAAACCTAACATTCGCCACGCAGAAATACGCTCGACTAACTCCAAACGGTTTCTAAAAGGCGCGAGCTCGTCCGACAACGGAGGAACTCCGACCGCGAGCTTGCCGGCACCTCGCCGGCGAGGAGGGCTCGACGGCGCGGACGAGGGCAAAAATGGGATCCCGACACTAATGCGCACTCGCGGCACCGAGGCCGTGCCGGAGGTGACCGATGCGCGCGCGACGGCGAGGGGCGGAGCACATGCTACGATGAAAGCAAAGAACGGCAACCTAGCAACGCTTAACCCAAACTAACGCGCGCTTGTTACACCGAGGTCCTGTGGACTTACCGATGACGCGAGGGGAGGAACTTGCCGAGGTGGGTCGCGATGACGAACCGGGCGGCTAAGGCGGCACCGAGGAGGAACATCCGAGCAACCACAATGGAAAAGAGGGTCGAGGAAATCGAACGAGGACAAGAGATCATGCAAGAGCGAGGAAATGGAACGAGGATTAACTCACCGAGTGGGATGAAAACCCACACTTTCGGCCGAGGAAGAGGGAAATCGAATTCCAACGCTCTCGCGAATGAAACTTAAAATTAGATGAGGGAAAGCATGATGAGGATCCGAACACGATATGACGCGCTAAGGAGGATGATCTTCACTGGCGCGCGATGATGCGGCGCGCGACGGGCGAGGAATTGAGTTGTGCAATCCTCGATTTGGGCTCAGAGGAGAATTGGAGGTGGGGAATGGTGTGGTGGTGCCTAAACGAGATGAAGGAAACTTCGGGTGAGCTTAAGTAGGAAGAAGGGCGGAGGAATGCATGCGGCGGCTGCTCGCACCGAGGAGACCAAGAGCGTGCCGACAAGTCGGAGGGAGATGGTGGGTGATTAATGCCGCTCGGTATGGCGAACAATGACGATGCGCCGAGGAAATGCGCGCGAAAAATTGGGAAGCGGTGACAGACAATGGGGGTGGCGTTCATGGCGCCATACGGCGACCACTTCTGCGCGAGGTAGGTGACGACCGACATGTGGGCCCACCCGCATGAGCAGCAGGAAAGCGGCGCGAGTCGGAGTCCGGCGACGCGAAAGTTGGTTAGACTCGATCAAGAATGCATCGACCGTTGGATCTGAGATGGACGGTCAAGATTTCTGTATGCATTCGGACCGGTCGGTCGATTCAACGCACGCAGGCCGCACGATCTGCATCGGACGGTTGACAACGATTGGGCTCGCGCTGTGCAGTTAGGCGGTGCGACCGAGCCATTTAGGTGCGGTCGGACTCGAGTCGGAGGTTGAGTCCGAGCCCGAGGAACAGTGATTCCAGGTTTGATTTCAAAAGGCTGATAAGGTTTGAGGAATTTTTAGAGGTAGTTCCAGAGCTCCAAAAATCCCGAAATTTTTATGGGAGCTAACTGGAACAGAGGACAACCTTGTGAAATTTTTCCAGGAGTTTTCATGTACTAGATTTCTCCCAATAAAATTCACAAGCTGCTGCTCAGAGGGTTGACCAGATTTCAAACTAGTTTGACTTGGCCATTTGAAATAGCAAATAAAATCTAAAAATTGTGAAATAATTCAGGGAGGTAGATAGGATGATCAAGATGATAGTAAAAATAATTTCAGAGGACGATCACAAGTTTGAAAGCTAAGAATTTGCTGACAACAATTTCCAATCACAAGAATTAAATTCTAAAAATTGGAAATTGCTAGGGAAAATTGTAGAAACTCTCAAATGATTTCATGAGGCATCAAAGGTTCTTTATTTCTCCTCATAATTTACATTTGAAATACAAACCCTAAGTTAGGGCTAATAGTTTTTCCGTGGTATCAAGACCTAAGTCTTCACTAGTCCACGTTGAGGAAGCTTGAACCAATCAAGTCGGCTTCACAAATTAAGCCTTCCTCGATTTCACGGTGGTTGTTCTTTCTCCACTCCGAGATGTTGAACACCAAACCACTCACAATTGGCACGAGTCTCTTCACAATCTTCTTTGAAGAGATCACGTGCAAACTCTCACTGTTGCCTAGGTGCTAACAAAGACCAAGAGTAACAGATCACAATCTTTGCTTGACACCACCCAAGTACAATGGATCAAACTAGAATGAATGCACTTGAAGTTTTGCTCAACAACCTCACAATGAATGCACAGTGTAAATGAGGTGTGGAGTGAATGCTCTTAGCTCAAGAATGTAAAATGTATAAGCACTACTCGCCCAAGAGCGGTGGAGGGTATTTAAAACCTCCTACAACCAAAACGACCGCTGGGACCAAGTTACAAGAAAACGGCACAAACGGTAGTACCGCTATTGAACGCCGGATACCGCACTATCCCAAAACGCTCAGAAGCTAGAACGATAAGTCATTAAATGCTCGACAAAGCCGTTAGAAATTCGTGGTACTACCACCAACCAAATGCGTAGTTCCGCTTTAGCGATGTTCCGATTGAGAATAGATACTTTCGCTTTTCTTGAGTTCCAAAACATCAGATTTCAAATTACGCATCGCCACTTAATTATCGGATGCATCAAGATACGTAGTTCACTGGAAGCACGTGGTACTCGTTACTTGAGAGAGCAACAAACTTCTAAAACAGTGTTCGAAAAAACGTATCGCACAAAGGATCGACACTACCGCCGAGCGTAGTTCCGAATTTGAACGCTTGGTACAACCACACATTTAAAATACACATAAACTCTCAAGGAAAATACCCAAGTAAACCCCAAAAACATTTTAACTTTTACGAAACAAGGGTTTTTGATCAAGACTTGGAACACTTCTCAAATACTAAAAAAAACTTTACGGTAGATTCTTAAAGGGACTTGCGGTACTACCATTAAGTGGTAGTTCCGCCAAGTTCACTACGGTACTACCGTTTGAGCGGTAGTTTCGCTAGGTAAGTTTTGATACTACCATTTTACTTTGACAAACACAAGAGATTCTTTTTCTACACAATCTCAAAGGTATGCATGATCCTAGATTGATCCATTGTGCTTAGGAACATGTTATCAAGCTACTAATTATGATCCCTCTTGATAGTACGACATTTAACCTATAATCCAGTTCCCAACCAATTCACCTAAGACTGGTAAAATGTAAAAGATCCTAAATTACTTTGTACCTTGTCTTCGAACCATATTGATCTTCATGTTGTCCTCAAGCGTGCATTTCCATGTAGATGTGTTTATCATCGACTAAACCTTTAAACACTCAATAATCATATTAGTCCCATATAACATATTGTCATTAAATACCAAAGCACTTATTAGGGGCCTAGATGCTTTCACTTGTCTCCTTTTGTTCCGACGCGTCACCGCGATTCCACTCTCTCCACCCTCCAATCCACCACCACGATGACCCCACTCGGGCATTGCCACCACTACACCCGCCATCGCCGCTCCTCTGCAGATCTTCTTCACCCGAGAAGTGAAGCCTCCTTTCCGAGTTGGATCGATTTGGAGCGATGAGTCCGGAAAACCCAAATTGAGGAGTCCCAAAGAAGACCATGGCGAGAGGTTCCCTAAAGACGTGACAAGTTCGGCCTCATAGGTGCGATGTAAGGATTTGTATGTCGACTTTTTATTTAGGGAATAGGTGGATTTAGGGTTTTGATATGAGCATCGTGCTTAACATTTGGGGAATGGGTGGAATTAGGTTTCTAATTTGTGTATTGTGCTTAATATTTGGGGAATGGGTGGGATTAGGGTTTCCATTATCATGTTTAATTGTATTATTTACTGTAGATGGTGCTTTATTTACTTGCAATGTATTTTATTGTTGTGGTAGGATGGATCCTACCAAGTCTATACGACTAAGTGTTAGAGTTGGCTCTTACATGGCATATCCCAATAGGGATAGGATCGAGTACTGCAAGGCTAAGTGGGTGCAGAAGGTAATAGATGCAGGGAATTTCAAAATGGGGGATTTTATTGCCTTGTTGCGCTCAGAATTCAAGTGGGGAAGTTGGCAATATCTCTATGTGTCCTCTTGGAACAATGCCATTAGCGAGCATGTCAACATAAGCTCTGATGCAAACTTGGATAACACATTTGCATTGGAGAAGAATCGAAGGGTCTTGCTGAATGTAGAGGTGATGGATGTAGCTCCATATTGGAAAGGCGACCCATTGCTAGGCATGGAGGTATCACAGTCGGATTGCAGTACGGTTGACAACCTAGCAATGGATCCATGTAGCCAAGCTAGCAATGAATTGTAGCAAGTTCAAGCTCTTGTTCTTTCCCTCAGTAATCCACAAATTGAGCCTCCACCTACTAGTGAACCAAATAATGTTAGCGAGGCAAATAGTATAAGTGAGCAAGACAATAAGAGTGAAAAAGATAATGAGAGTGAGCCAAATAACTTAAGTGACCCAGAAAGTAAGGAGGAGGACCATGTTGGAGTGGACGATGAGGGTATGTACAACCCTTTGACCTGCATGACAATGTATCTCGAATATGATCCTAGTGAGGATGAGGAGCAGCTTGAAGAGGAGGTTAATGATGAAGCTCTATTGAGCCTCCCGTGGATCGACCTTAATAATCCAAAGAGTACAAGTGGGTTCTATCTATACCGACCAAAGTACTTTTAAATGCGTACTTAGACATTATGCAATTTTAAATGAGTTTGAGTATAACGTTGACTATAGTGAGCAGAAGAAATTTGGAGCATCCTACACCCATCCAGATCGCAATTGGAGAATTCATGCATCAAGGTTGCAGGATGACAGAACTTACAAGGTATGGACAATTGCGATACTTTTCATATTACTTCAATCTTACTTGTCAAGGACCGCAAGGACGTAACTTACAAGGTATGGACAATCTTTGGTTCTTTTCAGTGAAGGTAATTGCAAGACATCATACTTGCTCCACCACAAGTTTTGTGGGGACAAGGTGGCCTCATGCAAATAGTGTGCGAGTCATGTCAAGGACTAGCTGATTGATGATCCATCTCTTGGTCCCAAAGAATTGAAGAGGAGACTCCAGCAGAAGTTTCATGTCGATGTCAGGTACTTCAAAGTTTGGGCTACAAAGGAGGCTACATTAGAGGAAATACAAGGCTCCTGGGATGATAGTTTCAACCTGTTGTACAGCTTCAAAGTATAGGTTGAGAAGAAGTGTCCTGGCAATATGGTCGACATAGAGTATACACTAGTGAAAGGGAGACATCTCTTCAGCAGAATATTTGTTGCACTGAAGCCCAGCATTGATGGGTTTCTGTATGGATATAGACCTTACCTAGAAGTGGACTCCACACATTTGGCAGAAAGTATAAGGGTCACTAGCATCCGCAATGCAGTGAGATGGCCACAACTAGATGTTTCAGCTTGTTGGGCTATATTCGACTCTAAAACCCGCAAAACCTGGAATGGTTCATGGAGAGGTGAAGGTAGCGATTGGTACACCATCCGGCTTGGCAATCCATACTAATGCTTGCAAAGGGCTTGAGACAATATTAACAATGTGTTCACAGATGGAGTTGAGCACGTGGAGTGCATGCTACATCTCCTGGAGGAGCTCAAGAAGAAATTCAAAGGCCTCACATAGACAAGAACATGCGCACCGCAAGATCCGTAACCAAACAAAATTCCGTGGTCACATGAGTTTGATTGTATCTCGCCCGAGCTCATGGATTGGTTGCACACATATCACCCACACAAATAGAGCAAGAGCATGTTCAATGAAATGTGCAAAGTTGACTACATCAACAACAACATATATGAATCCTTCAACGGCAAGATAAATGCTTACGAAGGACTTCCAATTGTAGAGCTTCTCGATAGGAGTAGACAATTTGTGGTTGCCAAAATGGAGTTGAGGAGTAGAATTGCAAGCAAGTTAGAAGGGAAGATACTACCACACATTGTCAAAGAGTTGAATGCCAACAGTAGGGGCTTGAAGGGGTATAGGATCACTAGATGTAGCCGTAGTGGTGCTAAGGTTTCCACTCTTGAAGCGACAACAAATGACACAAGATATGCGGTGGAGTTGGATGAGAGGATGTGCTGCTGCAAACAATAGCAAATCAGTGATAAACCTTGTAATCATATAGTAGCATTCATATGCCACACACGGGGCAATCTTGAGGACTTTATCGATAATTACTTCATAGTTGATAAGTTCAAGGCTGCCTATGCTAGTGTATTCAAAGCATTCTCGACAAGTCGCAATAGGAAAGTTTTGACCCTAGTTTCAAGTCAGTACCCACCAAAGTTGAAGAGGCCACTGGTAGGCCAAAACACAGAGGTACAAGGACCGCTCTAGAGCAACCCTTTAGAACAAGATAACGATGCAAGCGGTGTGGTGAACTTGGACATCGATGAAGGCTGCAAAAAAGCATGTACCAACAAGTGGGGAAGAAGCTCACCAAACACCAACTAACAAAAGGTTGTCTGCTTGTTACATTATCACATATATTTCATTACATAAAGTATTAATTACATAAAGTGTTAATTACATAAAGTGTCTGCAGGAAAAGAGTGTGCAAGAAGACTATACAAGAGGGTCAAGATGCACTAGCTTTACCAGCTGTAGAAACAACTACAAAAAGGTCATTTTTTTTTCTCTCTTTCAACTACTTGACTATTTCCGTGATATATTTCATTTTGGGATCCTTTCATCTAATTCAATTCCTTCCTTTGATATATTCCATTTTCTTCCCATGATGCATGCAGACAACCAAGGGAAAAATAATCACGCTAATCCCAATGAAGATAGCCGAGCTCCCACTACTAGGGCCATGAAGAGGTCCCTAGAAACTCAGCTTCCCACTACCAGGAGAACATTAGGGGGCAAACAGATCTCACACAAGATATGATAATGCTATGTTCTGAGGATCCTCTCTAATATGCTGTTATGAACATGCTTTGTACTGAAACATGTGATTTTGATATGATACTTCCTACTGTAATTTGTTATTTTGTACTGAAGCCTCTCTTGTGAACATGCTTTGCATTGTGGCTGTCATTATCATTGTACTGAATCCTGGTGGTATGATATGTACTGAAACATGTGATTTTGAGATGATGCTTCTTACCGCAATTTGTTGTCCTTGTAATTTAGAGATTATGTCACATCATCGATCCGTGATTTTGAGATAGTGTTGTCATTCACTGCAACTCTCCTTTTGAGACCAACAGATACACCACAAGCTCATTCAATGCAAATTCACAAGACACATTCTCATTCATTTCAACATGACTTGTCATTTTGAGACCAACAAAACACCACAAGCTCATTCAATCAAAAATCACAAGACACATTCTCATTGATTTCAACATGACCATTACATCACGCTTTCAAAATCACAATAACAACAAGTAATGTAAATACAACAATCATCAAATTAATCTTGTATTCCAACCTTCGACAACATTGGCCTCCATTCTCTCAACCCTATCTATTAGCCTTCTAACATCCACCATTTCACTTCTTTCATCACTATGCGCATGGTCCAGTAGCCCTTGGACCGACCTACCTCTTCGCCCATCGCCAGAATGCACAACCATTCCCAGGTTCCTTCAAAAATTGGGTGAAGAGCAGATCCACTACAAAATTCAATTTTCTTCACATACAAAAAATAAAACGGAATGCTGAATCCAAATACTTACTAAATACATAGGGCATTTGTAGTACCCACACGGATTCTTCGAGGCGGACGTCCCCGTGCCTCACCACCAAATCGTAATTTAGGCACTTCACAGATGGAGTAGAGCAAGATGTGTCCCCTCCTTGGCTCATTTTCATGGATTTCGAGCTCAACCGAATGCAAAGGAAACCGAAGGCAAAGGAAAGAAACCGTAGGCAAAGGAAACCGAAGGCAAAGGAAAGAAACCAAAGGCAAAGGAAACGGAAAGAGAGAACGGACCGGAGTCCAGGAGACCGATTAGGAGCTCATCGACGAAAAATGAACCGAAGGAAAGGGGCGAGAGCAATAGAAAAAGGGCGCGACAACCAAATGGGAAAAAATTAGGTTGGCTTCCTTTATGCGATGAGCATAGAACCATTTCAACTCGCAATGAATGGAAAGGGCACGCTAGTATTTGTGCCAGCCAAACGGTAGCAAACGGCACGATGACTACCGTAAGGTGACGGCAGTGTCATTCGGCATAATTTTTGGTGTTCACGATATTATTTTACAGTGCGTCACGAACGGAGTGTCATTCCTCCAATTACGTCCCAACGCGATGTCACTGAGCCAATTTTCCCTTTCTTCAAAGAGTGTCGGTCGCAGAATGACAAGTTCTACTACGACATACAGTGGGTGATGACGACATTGTGAAAATGTCTTTGGAGCCACGCGAGTCATGCGTCATAATACGCTGACTTCGAAGCCATCATCATGTTTGACACTACCTACAGAACGAACCGGTATGAGATGCCTCTGGCTATGTTTGTTGGCTCCGACCACTATTTGCATAACACCATATTCGGCGTCGCGCTGCTTCGTGATGAGAAGGCTACATCCTTCGAGTGGCTGTCCAGAATGTTCCAGATTTGCATGGATGGCAAGGACCCCATGTGCATGCTAACCGGTGATTCACATACCGTTATGACCTATTATTGCATATTGCTATCAAGTTTATCGTCTATCGACGCGTGTTTTATCGTGTTCTCTCGATTCCGGTCCGAATGTATTGTCAATGTTGGTAAAAAATACTACAAATCAGACCACCATGGTGTTTTCCATCCTCGCGTTTTCCCACACGCAGCACTCGGTGTGGACATGTCAAGAAGTATAGGTAGAACTGAACAAGCTATACGCGAGCACAACGGTGAAGGAGCGCTTGGTTTTCATCATAAATCATCCGCTACTCCTAGAGAGTTCGAAAGCGTGGGAGAATCGTGAGAGAGTACCACCAAGCGAGCGTGCCATTGCTAGCCTCTATGACCTTCGTGAAAGGTGGATTGTCGCGTACTTCAAGGATGTGTACCGTAGTAGGATGATATCCACGCAGAAGGGAGAGTATGAACAAGATGGTGAAACAGAGTTCGACAATAACATGACTTCGCTCTACCAATTACGCGAAAGATGCACCATGTGCCGCAGAAGACGAAGCACCTCGAGGCTCGGAGACACACTGCTCCACGACGAGATAAAAACAGGTTTACTATGACTTCCATACGTATTTACTTGAATTTCTATGATTTATCGTTAGTTGTCTTATTTTACTACAACCCATGTATGTTGTTGCTTCATGTCGTTTCGACCTAGTTCATGACATATACCATCTATGCTTCTCTCGAGCCAACCGTGAGAGCCACTCTATTATTATTTGAGGAGCATCCGGGTAGGTGTACACGCTGCGGTGTTCAAAGAGTACATGGAGACCTATCTCTAGTACAACCTTCGATAATGGTGGAACAACCCGAGATGGCCTATTCATCGTGTCTCACGGAAACCGCCTACGATATTTGCGTGGTCGCAGCACGATTTCAAGGTGGTGGCCTCAGAGGAAACATGTACATACAGTTGTGAATGCAAACACTAGGAGCACACAGGTAATTTTACTGTCGCTCGGCTAGTAGTTACTATTCCATCTATTACACTTTTATTGTCCAGGGCGTATAGTCATTTTGCTGTCATCGATAACGTATTTTACTATTAATCCATCTTCGGTTTACCGCCCTGTAGGGCTGTTCTTCACGCACCTAGTGCGGGCGTTCACCCACTCGCAGATCGAGTATCCCACCGCACGTGCTTCATAGGTATACGAGGAATGCTAGGGTGGATGTGCCATACGACAGACACGACCTCATGCAGGTCAGACCCGATGGCACGACTGAGATGTATCGGCACACCACCTTACTGACGGAGGCTATGGGCATGGTGAGGTTAGGGTGCAGATCGAGTCTTGCGTACGATAGAGCTATGGAGGTCCTCAAGGTGCTTCAAATGTAGCTTGACACCCTATCAAATGACATTGGCCCGGTGGCTAAGGAAACTGCTGAGCCCGATGAAGCGGACGACGATACGATCAATCCATCGCCTTCTATCGTAGACCAAAGGTTGCAAATGAGCCAATGATGAACCAGAGCAAAGTTCGCACTGGGAAGAAGATGACGAGGCGTGTAGCATATGCGCTCGAAAGTTGGTCACAATAGCATCGCGAACGTTACCCCAAAAGATGGGCCAGGAGTGGCAGTGGTAGTGGTAGAGGGAGGGGAGAGGGAGGAAGGGGCAAGGGTGAGGAAGGTCTGGTACACGCCGCCAACTAATTCATAGGGATGAATCAGAAGAGGACGGTGCTGACGACAGTCTCCCCGTAGGGTCGGATGACAGCAATACGTGCTGAATAGCCGTGATCTTTACTTACATTTCAAAAGACCATTTACTGCATTGTCGTATGTGTGCTACTGTGGTGTGTCTGCTAACTGGAAAACAGAGCTCGCTATTCGGCTCATCATGCATGTTTTACTGTATATTCGAACTCTCTTACTGCAATATAATGTGGTATTACTGTCTTTACTGTGTTGATCATAATCTATTATTGTCTTCTGAATATCAGTTATTGCTATTTTTTGCGATAAAAGAATGCACCGATCGCTTGGTCGTCTTCGCTTCTACTAATATGTGGTAGCCGTTTTATCAGATGATGCCAATAACGTTATAACGAGATTTTGTATATTGAATTATCGCATGTGTAAAAAGACTTAGCCTTCGGTGCCCTGAGCCGGAACGAAGAAGATGGAGGAGGAGCTGATGGCGCATGTGTGGGGCCTTCCAGTGTTTCTCAGTTTGTGTCTTGGCGCAAAGGAAAAGGACGCCGCTCTGCCTCTCTTCTGCTCTTTGGGTTCATCATTCCAAGGTCCCACGAGTGGCCTAGCTAGCTTGCTACTATACGCACTCAGACCCTCACTGGCCAGTCAGCTCACTCGGAAGAGAATTGAAGCTCTCCTCTCTCTCCTCTAAATAATTGAAGAGGAGCCCTACAAAGGCAAGAGAGAATTCAGCGAGTGAGCAACCAGATAAGATTTCGTCGTTCTGAACGTGTAGAAGATAGCATACCAGCATGCGTTGGCAATTCCAGCAAAACAATTTTTGGTTGATTAACACTAGCATGGAGTTTCGTTGCTACATTCTAACGATTAACCTATGAAAATCGTGATATAATAACAAATATCTGTGACCCATCTAAGGGCTTGTTTGAATAGGGAGTGACTAGAACTAATCTCTTCGGATTGGAAGGGGTTTTAATTCAAATTCCGAGTCAATCCGAATGGATTGAGTCAGATTATAATATATTTAAACAAGCCCTAAGGAGACACCTGTTATTAAGGAGACACCTATTATTAATTTACAATGTAGTACCACATTTCGAAAGAAGCGCGATATGATTACGAGGTTTAAGCGTCATAGGATAGGGAAATGTAGCGGCTGCAACAGTACGTAACCAAGCAGGAACGTCATAGTGGGGTTAAGCTGTGGTTGTCATGAGTAATCTAGAGGGTGAGCAACGTGATTATACGAGAGGAGGTTGGCAAGAAGGAAAGAGGCATGTGGTAACAAAGCTGCCTAGATTCATATGACAGAGGTAGCTCGATCTAGCTGGACTTGATCAAGGACAAATCCAAACACATTGTCATATTTCCTCTCTTTTTTCATATCTAGCATGCATTCACACACACAAATCCCATGTTTGAATTTCAGCTACAAATCCCAGTATGGCAATATCGAAATAGGATTATAGGATTAGCTGTATGCATTGATTAACCTCCTCAGTTACCTCATGGAGATAGGATCAACAGCTAGCTATACATCACCTTGCTAATTAATCCCTACCCAACACAAAAAATAAAAGAGATTATATAAGGGAGGAGAGCTAGGTAGGATAGGCCCCAACCCAATGGTTTTGTTTAGCAGAGAATGGCCATAATCAAACCCCAAACCTACCAACCCCACCTCCCCTCTTCCTCCTCTGACCTCTCCTCTCTCTCTCTCTCTCTCCTCTCTCTTCTCCTCCCAGCCCCACACCTCTCTCCGCCTCACCCCAACCCCACCGGGCGTGCCACGCACGTGTGTCCCCTCCGCCGTCGCTTCCTCCTCAGCTCCGGCGAACGAACGCCACCGCTGTTGCATGTGATTGGCTAGCTAACTATCTGTTGATTCTTTTGTCCAAGAAAAGGTTGAGCGGCGACATGGAGCAGGGGCGGCGCCGTCGAGCAGCACGAGCACGAGCACCAACAGCAGCCGGAGCACGTCCGACCACCACGCGGCCGCGCACCACCCCTTCTACTACGCTGGGGCGGCCACCGGCGGCATACCGCCGCCGCCGCCGCCGTCGTTCATGGGCTCCCTCGCCATAGAGCCAGCGGCACCGGCTGGCGCGGGGCAGGCCCAGTCGACGGTGCCCTCGTCGTCGGACAAGAAGGCGGTGGTCGTGCCGGCACCGGCGAAGAGGCCGACCAAGGATCGGCACACCAAGGTGGAGGGACGCGGGCGGCGGATACGGATGCCGGCGCTGTGCGCGGCGCGGGTGTTCCAGCTCACGCGGGAGCTCGGCCACAAGACCGACGGCGAGACCATCGAGTGGCTGCTGCAGCAGGCCGAGCCAGCCATCGTCGCCGCCACGGGTACCGGCACCATCCCCGCCAACTTCTCCTCCTCACCGTCTCCTCCGCTCCGCCGCCTCCCAGTCCCACCCTCCGCCCGTGCCGCGCCCTTCCACCACCTCCAGCACCAGCCTCCGCAGCAGCACGACGTCGCCGCCATGCTCGGGTTCCACCACCACCAGCTCCTTCCGCCGCCGCAGCAGCAGCACCCGGAGGCGCCGCAAGATCCTGGCGCCGGGGAGTTCATGAGGAAGAGGTACAGGGAGGCAGACGACCTGTTCAAGGACACCGCGCGCCAAGACCCTGACGGTGCCGCGGGGGTCGGCGAGCCCGCTCAGAAGGCCCGGGCGGCGCCCCCCACTGCTGCTCCGGCGGCAATGTGGACCGTGGCGCCGAACAGCGCCGCAGGCGGCGGCGCCTTCTGGATGCAGCCTGCGTGGGCTTTCGGCGCCGGGAACACGGTGCAGGCGCCGCTGCAGTTCATGTCAAGAAGCAGCTTCCCCGGCGGGGTAGGCATGGCGGACACGAACTTCGGCATGTTTGCCGCCCTCAACACCTGCGGCCGCTCCGGCGGCGGCGAGCAGCAGCATCAGCAGCAGGAAGGGCAGCCGCCCGGGATGGATCAGCACCGTCGCTCCGGCGCCGGCGCGAACGGCGGCGAGGCCGGCCACGGCGCCGCAAGCCCACCGTAAGCAAGCAACGAGCCATGCATTTGAGCAGCGAGCTGAGGATTATGCCATGCCTAATCAGCCGCGTTTGGTGCAAGCATCTGGTGATTAGTTTAGTGAGTGTGTTTGGAACACTTGCTGCTGCTCTAGTTAATCAATCAGTTAATTGTTTAGTGAGTCTTCAAAAAAAAATTTGTTTAGTTTAATTTTTCCCCCTGGGGGATTATTTTAGTTTGCCTTTGGATTAATCTATGGTTTGTGCTGATGGGAGTGATGATTAATTAGCAGTGGGTCCAATTAAACCAGGAAGAGACCATGCTGTTACTATTTGTTTTAAGGTTCATCTTAAGAAGGCTGAGAGATTTATATAGCTCATTGTTTTTTTTTCATCATTACCATCTCATTATTAATCTATGTTCAATGCAAGCGTACATAGGTCCCGTTTAGAGCGCGAGAATTCTGAAGAAGTACCTAAGCCCCGTTTAGAGCGCGGGAATTCCGAAGAAGTTTCAGGAAACAAAACACCTAAGCCCCGTTTAGAGCGCGGGAATTCCGAAGAAGTTTTAGGAAACAAAGCACCCCGTCTTAATTAATTACGTCATGCGTTCCAAACGGGCCTAAGTGGTGGTTGTAATAATCCTTTCTAGGGTTTGCTTTGGATTGGTGTTCATTGCTTTGCATATGCTTAAGAGGATCTCCTCCATTGTTAGTAGTGGCAGTGTGCCTTTCCAGCAGTAGTGAAGGGTCGCTCCGAATCTGCAACGTGCTCGTGCTCGTGATGCTGCCTTTGTGTTGTGTTGGGCTTTCTGCGTCCAATAGATATCTTCCCTTAATTTTGCAAGTACATATTTGCATGTTCAGAACTTCAGATAGATGTTATGAAGTTACAAGTTTTCGACATTAGACAAGTTTTTATTTTGTGATTAACGACACATTTTTTTGTGATCGGAGACTGCAACATGAGGCGCTTTATCGCTGTATATGTGACCATGGAGAGAAGAGGTCGTCGAGAAATTGAACATACTTGTAGATGTATATATGCCGAGATAGTATAACTACTTTGACCACTGTGACCCGTACTCATGTCTAGAACCAGTAAGACAAAGTAGTAATAATAATGATATATAATAATAATAATAATAATAATAATAATAATAATAATAATAATACAGGACAAGGAGAGGGCACTATCGTTGAGCTAAAATTAACAAACGAAAACGTCGTTATCTCCATTCTTTCATGGGTGGTAAGCACATACGGATCCCTTTCTATTATTGTTCTTTGTGTCAGCTCTACATTGCGTGCCATAAATCTCGAGACATATCTTTAAAAAACCAGCAAGAGAATTGATGTATTAATAGAGAATGGCGGACGAGGCATGAGTACCGATTAAAAGTTAACTAGGGCTATAATTATAAAAGATTGAAAAGCTCCGAGCACTTGCCTCGCGAGGAACCAAGTTCTACCCTCCTCCTTGATCTTTGCTATCGGATCCATTAGCGATGGCTTTGTTATTGAAAGATTCTTGTGTTTGACGTTCCTTCCAGATTTCTCAATTAATAAGGATTAGGGTCGTGGTCGTGGTTTTCTGGAGGAGCTTTTCGTTTCCACTACGTTAGACCACCAGTCCAGGATTTGCGTGGTAGGGGGCCATAGGGATGGCTGTAGGCTATCGGTGCCTGATCCGCCATGTGCTTTCATATTCGACCAAAGCGACATTGGGCGAAAAGGTGTATGGTCGACTCCGAATGTGTCGCAAAGGGCAAAAGTCTTTGGTTTGGTCACCCCTTAGCTTCGGTCTGTCAGAGTCCTGACTTGTTTTTATTGCCAACCACGCGAAGAATTTGCCTTGGGGAGTGGTTTTTCAAATTATTATATTGAATTTAATTCGTCACTACAACCAGAAATGTAAGGCTTAGACGGATTTTGACGAGTAGGTTCATTTCAGGGATGGCTTCCAAGATATCTCATCCGGGTACCTTGTATCATATGGATTTGGTTAATTCAGCTCTACGTTGCTTGCCATAAATCTCGAGACATATCGGACGGTGTAGTGGTTAGCTCTACATCGTATGCCATGAATCTCGAGACATATCGGACGATGGTGTAACGGTTAGCTCTACATTGCATGCCATGAATATGGAGACATATCAGACGGTGCAGCGGTTACATCAAAACAGTATTTATTTATCTTGACATGCTAGCCTGCACAAGGCTCCATTTCTCTGTAGTTACGACATCCAAACAGCATAGAAAACTACAGGCACACTCCATAGCTTTCACTGCTCCCAGACACTTCACAGACAGTACATCAAACATGCAGAATTTTCAGAGATCACATTATAAGCACTTGTGTTCAGATAAAATCAAGTCTCCATTTCATCCCTGCAAATTAAGACGCAGCCAACTAGCCAGTGCTGTGCCCAGAATTAAGGCCCTGTTAGGAATATATGATTTTTAATGAAGACTATAACCTAATGATTTCATATAAATTCATAAGAATTTTATGAAACAACTCAATTCCTCTAGGAATCAGGAGAAACTCCTGTGTTACCCAAGAGGGCCTGAAATCTTTGCTCTGAAAAGGCGAACCAGGTGCGTGACATGAACAAGCTATAGCCATTGGTGTGGTTGGTCACTGTGGCATGGAGGACTCGGTGCTCGGTGCTCCAATAAATTTGGCCGGGCAAGCAAGCACTGCACTGTGAAGCGACGACTCCTCTGTTGATGAAAACATGTCCCAACTGTTACCTTTCCCTTTCTCGTTGCAGGTTTTGCGGAGCCTTTTGTGGTGCAGCTGAAAAGTCCCCGAATATGTTTGTATGGAACATATACTAGCTTTCATATGTAGCCGTACTTCAAAAGTTGGAAGGGGGATCAAATTTGGGAGAAAGCAAGCAAGGAATATCAGCAAAAAATAATAATAATAACGAGAGGAATTTACGATCAGGTCATTGTAGAGCATAGTTTTGATTATCGGCCGATAATCAACCAAAAATCAGGATTATCGGTTATATTGGGCATCCCGGTAAACCGGTAACGGTTTAATTTTTGGATTGGAAATTTTGTCTAAAATTGACCAAAAATTTTCCGATTTTCAGCCAAACCGATCCTACCAGTGACCTCCGGTAAAAAATCTAAACCGGATAACCAAACCCTATTGTAGAGGCGTCTAAAGATATATTTTTACACCCTTTGTTGTCAGGATTCGGATCATTGGTATGGTCGTTTTCGTGTTGGTGGGATTAGGACGGGGATCATACCTCGAAAACCATGTTTCTAAAAGTTTCAAGAGTTGGCTACTAATTTATAATTACGATTCTACGTAGGATTAGGATCAGAATGGTCCAACATGATCACACGATCATAAGATCCTACTAAATATGCTGAATATCTCTCTATATATATAGAGAGAGAGAAAGAGATAAACGAGGCATATTATAGTGCTCGTTAAAAAGTAGCTACATGAGTTATAGACTACGTACAGTCACACAGGAATTGCGGCTATTTACAGTTTCAAACTGATGCCATTAGCGACAAAGACCATTAGATGCTGATATCGACAATCACCTGAAAACGACGTGCTAACAAATTCCGGGCATGACTTTGTAAGGCAAGTCTCCGACAAGGATGGCGAGATGGGTTGAAGAAAGAAGCCTGTGCATACGCATCGCTATCACCATTTCCTCTTGGATCGCCATGGACACGAAAACGTCGTCTCATGCGTGTGAAAGTGAGACCTCAATTATATGGGCACACATCATCTGACAACGTTGCTAAATATTATGATGCTTACAGTATCATAACATTACATGTAATCATCGAATCAAAAACAGGAAATCGAGATTTGTCACTAAAACATCTGTAGCATTGACATTTGCAGAAACACCGTTGCGTTATAGTTAATCATGTTCGTGACGTGTGACATATGCTTCAAGTCATATCCCTAACCTGCCGACAGAGTGGCAGTTCCAGCAACAGAGCCACTGCAAGTGCAACGTGCTTTCATTGTCAGGTACAGGCAAGATTAACAAGATTTGAACCTGCTCTTTCTTTCATCAGAAGTACCACCAAGCCTAGGATGTTACTTCAAAAACATGTTCTCTCTATGCTGAACACATGCTGATGTGCGCAAAAATAAATCAATCAATCAATAAAATCATAAGCTTAAAAACATGTGAGTTTGCACATCTGCGACTGCGAGCGCATGAACAACGAACGACACACGAACTCGAGGAAAACCAGGCCTTGATGAAAAACCAATAGAAAGGAAAAGAATATCACCATCGGATGCATGACAGTTTGGAATGACTCCTACAGACGTACAGATCAAACAGAATGGTAAAGGGAGATCCTAGGAGTCTTGATCTTTCCTGTACAATCTTGTCATCATTGGACGATCAGCTTGAAGAATGAGGCAAGCTAGACATGGTTCAACTTCTTAGCATGGTCAGGTCGATGGTGCTGGGTACGGCACATGAACCCATACCAGCAACTCTCCTGTTAGCATCATCAGTTAGAAGAAGCTGGAAAGAACATCACCATCAGTGTTAAAACACTGATAGGATCCATCAATAAATGAGGAAGTGCAGCGGTGCTTGCGGATGTTAATAGATTTGTGCTTGGTGTTTCTAGTGGGTACAGAAGATGTGGTTCAGCTTAGACTGGAACCTTACCTTACAAAAAAATGAACACAAAGTTTTATTGCATCTTATTTGTTAAAGAAACATTTTTGTTATTCTAATCAGGGTTTTAGACAGCAACAGTAGTTAGGTGGTTACCACTAGCCATTGTACAGCTCAACACGAAGTCCATGATTGGATCATGAAAAGCAACTAAGTCATCCCTATGTACAACTGCAGTTCACCGCCCCAAGTCATATCAGCAATGTATGATTTAGAATGATTTTGTTGTTGCGACCATTCAAGCAGTTAGACACACCATTTAACAAAATTATTTAGGAACAGAGGAATGTTTGAAGACAAATTCAATAAACCAGTTACTTTCATAAATGTGTTGCATCAAATAATCTATCAGATTTTAAAATTGAAAGTGACTAACTCCACCCGGTAACCGTAAACTAGTCAACCACATACCAATTTCTACAACCTTTTTAAGAAAGCATCCAAAGAAATCCTAAGCATAAAGAGTGCCTTGATATGTTGTCAACAACTCCACGGATTCTATGTTTACCACAACTACTGCACGAGTTCACAATGATTTACTAGTTTAAACACATCAAACAAACAGGTATGAAAAATCAGACCGTTCGATCTTTTAGTATGCATGAAACAGTCATCTGAGGTGTAACGGCATCCTTGCTCTTGGGGAACCAAACTTATACCACATTTGGCAAAGCTGTAAGCCTTAAATTGATAATAATGAAATATCCATTTTGCATTCAATTCCACGTACCTAGCATTATATTTGGGATGATTGTAAATACTTATATTTTAGTTGCGAGGAACTCTGGGAATATATAGTAGCCTTTTATGGACATCACTGTCTGTACGTCAACCAAATAAGTGCACTCACAACATCCACAACACATTACAAATTTGTGCAAGGCGTATTTTACAGTACCTAAATGATTAGCATAAAACAGTCATGAAAATGAATTGATGGCAGGAGTTCCTAGTAGCTGTGTGTAGTATACAACTATACATACATTTCTGGGCATTGATACATGGAAACAATACAGCAGGAAATCAATGAACTTGTAGCAATGGCTGCATTCATTTCAAGTCAGCAAAATGAGCAAAGGCAGCAAGATGAAATCGACAAACTGTTCTTGTGAAAAGTAATTACTTGCGAAGATATGTCCTGGAAGTAATTGCATCAACATGATTCAATTGCAACCTTGAGCGATCTGTATGCAGCAAGAACATTGTATCATTCAAATGTGATATATGGGGCATATGCAACGAGAGTACAAGTAGGGTAAAATCTAGTACGTAAACCAAGTGCCAAATATTCCCGAAAGTAGGTTTTGCTTTTCAAATCATGCATAAAGTTATGCATAATAGTCTCTTATCATGCAGAGATAATTAAAGTTTATAAGACAATTTCTTCGCAACTATCACATGTGCATCAAACCAACATTCAACTGAAATAGATAGAACATTACCAAGTTCCTTTGACAAACTTTGATATCCTCCGAGATTACAGCTTGCAACGTTTTCCCTGATTGCTGTAAACATCTTTCTGTAATCTAGAAAGGAGAAACCACAATTACTCATATGTGAAATGACTATCTCGCCATAAATGATAAGGGATAAGATCATGGCGGAATATCCTACATCTTTTTCATATGGATTGCCCCATGAACCGTGTCAGGAAGTCTGGAGATATGGTGCTGAGAGACCTGCAATATTATGCAGTATGCACACAGCATGTCAAAACATTGCAACGACTGTATATGATGATGAAAGGTACAAGGGGGCTTAAGAGATATCAGAAATAGATTGGCTTGCCATCCTGAAAGTTTCCTGGTTGCAGATTAGATTATAGTATTATACTGACTTGATTTCACTCCTTGAGAACACCAGTAAGCTCCACAAAATGCTCTATCACACCCCAAACCTGCAACATAAGTTTGGTAGGTCAGCGCCAGCAAAGTTAACTAATATCATAAAATTTCAGTAGGGAAAAGCGCAACCAAACTACTTATGGCAATTGCTAACTTCAGAAACTTCTTGAGAGGCAAGTGCAAATTATCCTCATACTCTTCATGCAGATTAATGTGATAAAAGTAACTTTAGTTAAATTAATTAATGTCAAACATATAAGTAAGTCCAAGAATAATATGAAGGGCTAAATTTCCAGTTCAACATCATGGCCCCACACCATAGTGTTAAATAACCTATTAAATGAACAACATAATACAATCCGTGTAATTTACAAGAGAAGTACAGATGATCACAATTGGCAGTTACATTTTTGTGGTATACTGGTGTTAGCTCTGGCTGGCATCATTCCTCCACATCCATTGCACTGCAAGTGTGCTGCTCCCGGACTGCATCTAAATCCACCAAATTCAGTACCTGCAATATTTTCTCATTTGCACATGTCAATCAAAAAACAAATTCCTGAAAACATGTAAACATGGAAATGATGAATATAAATATCAATTGATTATTCTACTAAGAGATAGAAAGTATGTTTTGCCTTAACTTTACTGAAAGAATGCAAAAGCTACTTCTATAACCACACCAATACAAAACTAATGAACTCACTCTGAGCTAAATAAACCCTAACAAGCTAAAACTACCGTAACTTCATAGTGAGTGGTAACTCATTGCCACAAATACACTGGTGAATAGTGATTACATTAGGAAAAAGTTCTGATAGCTGAACTTTCAACCTCTCACACCCATACAAAAGAAGAAAAATGGCACATTGAATCGAACCTCCAGTTATATTGAGCTGCGACTATATAACAACCTATTTATCACGGTCGCAATAGCTCAGAATCAAATATCATGGTAATATCCATTTTTCTACCAGAATCACAAAGAATTGCATATGGAAAAATAATCATTTTTATACATTTGTAAAAAAATCCCACTATTAAATCGATACATGAAAAGACCAAAGCAAGATTCATATGTTAAAGAGCTGACATAAAACTACAAAAAAATCACAATGTAGTCATAAAGCACAAACATATGAAATGCAAAATCTAAGAACATATGCCATGATATGCATTTGCATCCATGTTGATCAACACAAATTAAGACCACTAGATGACTGTAATACAATGCTCAAAGCGGAATTTCCACACTTACCACATTGAGGACATGGAAGATCAGCATTGTTGATTTCATCACTTGAATGAGACAAAGGGTGCTGCCTTGATTGATTTTTATGTTTTCCCAAAACCTAAGGCATGAAATAACACATCATCCACATTTAGAATCTTGGGGCCAGACCATATAAATACCAGAGAAATTATACTTGTAAAATAGATAATATAGTATAGGAAGCATCTATAAACTCAGTGGGTCGAGCAAGTAAACAATTGTCACATGCTACTAAAGTTGGCTCTAATAATAAGGCATTTTAACTACCAGACAAACTAGCCGTAAGATTATGGCAAAAATTGCATCCATGGTAGCTTGTGTGCTCGGTGCAGACCGCGAGTTTAGTGAAACACGTCAACCTCCGTTCGCCACAACAATCGCGCCATCTCCACCCATGTCAAGCCTCCTACCGGTTTCCTCCAAGTGCCCCAGCCTTCCTCGCTGCCTCCACCTCCACTTTCACCATCCCCATCAGATTCGTCTCTGCCTCCATAGCTGGCCACTTCCGCTGTTCTCCCTTCTGCATCGCCACCACCCACCTCGTCGGACCTGCTCCTCTGCCATCACCACCGTCCCGCCATATCTTGACCACCGCCATCGAGCTGCTCCTGCGCGAGAAAGGGAAGACAAGGCCAACCACCGACACCACCAGATTTGTCTCTACCACCCAAACAGATACTCGTTGCGCCGCCCTAGAACTTCGAAGCAAGCCACCACGCGGTTCCTTCCCGCGCCACCGCCGCCATGCGCCATGCCTCTCCGGCGTGAGATCCGCCCACCATCACCATCGTCGCATCTCGGACCACGCCATTCCGACCGCCGTCGGACCTCGCGGCTGTCATCCCGGGCATCACGGGCGAGCCACAGTACATTTCCGTCACCGGACCCGCCTTTCTTTGTTCAAGCGTCGCCATGAGTGAGGGCCTCGCCATCGCCATTGGAGGCCCTTTCTCTATGTCACTCGAGTCGTTCCCCTCGGCTGGACCTTCTTCGCGCTCGAGCAACACGCCGGACTTCTTTCCATCGGAGATCGGTTTCTAGCTGCGAAGTGCGGACTTCATCCTCCTAGGTGTGTTGACCAAGAAGTGCGTCATCGCGTGCCTAACAAGGCATGCAGGAATTCATGAGCTGGGCGACCTCGTCGTTCCGCTTTTGAGTCGCGACGACACCCTCCATGCGGCATTTCCGCCGTCTACATCTCAACAAGTGGCCACCGCTCGACCATCGCTTCTCGACAACGTGTCCTCAGTGTGGTGATCATGGTTATTAAAGTGATAAGGTGAGCGATGCGACTACCACTTTACCCAAAGCGCTTAAAGCGCGCGAGCGCGCGGCATATACACACATCCTAATCGGAGATGGGAATACTTCTTAGCCTTAGGCAATGTAGGAATCAACAAATAGCCACAAAGATCTTAGCTCAATAACTAGACTTATCAACATTCCCATTGCGGGCTTCTAGATATCTTCTCAAGCATGCTTCACTGCGGTACTATTCTCACCACGTGGAGACATAGGCCCAAGTGCAGCTCAGTTCATTGATCTGCTCATAGGAGATGGTGCCACAAAGATCTGCTCATAAAAAGAAATTAAAAAAAAAGCACAGCAGATCATGGGCCGGCCCAACCAGGCCCATACCTCTCCCTGCTATGTGCTCACGTCTCATGCTACCCTAACTCCATGCTCCTCCTCTCCCTGCCCGCGCCGCCTCCTCTCCTGGCATCCTGCTCCTCCTACTTCACAATGCTGCCTCCTCTCCTGCTCCTCTCCCCCCAGCGTCGCCTCTTCCTTGCTCCTCTTCCCTCTGCCGTCATGGCCGGGAGGTGATGGACTGATGGGGCAGCCAGCAACAACGACGTGTTGTGGGCTGGCGGTGGCGGTGGAGTGAGAGAGAGCTGAGGCCCAAGATCTCGCGGCCGTGGTGGTGGCGACTAGCGAGAACAACAACCGCAGCGGCGCAGCGATGAAGAGGAGTAGCGATGGCTTTGGCAAGCAGCAACCACAGCGGCAGCGATAGTAACAACGGGAAGCAGGCGGCGGCTTAGGTTAGCTCTCCCTCTCCGCCGATCCAAATCCATACCTTCGTCAGTCAAGGCAAGGTCGTGGCGACCACCTCCTCGCCGAGCTTACCGCTTAAGCGATGCTTTAATAACCATGGTGGTGATGCACCACTGGCGTGATCTGTTCAACTTCTCGGCGGCCATCAAAATTTTGTTGTGTGTGACTCATTTGGGTTTCGACTCTTGGTCATGGACAACTTCCGTCAATCGAACCGTCCTTGGCATGCCCTGACGGCTCGAGGGCGAGTTGTCTTACCACGAGGGTGTAATGTTATGGTCATGGGTCAAGCAGACCAACACATAAGGCAACAATAGCAAGGATTAGATTAGGAATAAATCAAATAAAAACAGAGGATTATCTAATTAGGAAAGAAGTAAGATTAGTTAGGAAGATGGAGATAGAGAGTAGTAATTGTATGCAGTGCAGTAGTAAATTATGATAGTTTGAGTAGTAATTGTATCAGTCAGTAGTAAATTAGGATAGTATGAGACTTTTGAGACTTTGAGTAATACTTGTATCAGAGTCCGGTGGTAAATTAGGATAGTTTGAGTAATAGTTGTATGAGTCTAAGTCAGTTTCGTATTGAGTTAGGAAGATAGAGATAGGGATTGTTTCCTTTAAGTTAGAGGTTAATTTCTTAGGTGTCAAGTCAAGTCCACCCTATATTAGGAACAACGTTGTACCTTCTTGAGGAAGCAATGAGAAATTATGAGTAAAACTAAGCCTCGAGCCTCTCCACCAGGTCGAGAGAAGAGCACTGTGGTTAGAAGATGGAGAGTGTCCTATCCCAGTCTTGGACCCTTACCCAGCTCATACCATAACAGAAACATTAGCAAGAATGAAGAATTTGACAAAACCAACAACAAAAAGAATGCAGTAAAGCTTACAATGGAATTATGATGTACACATAAAGAAATTATTTCAACAAATCTATAAAATAACTACAGTTCAAACTGGCCTTGTACATTGCAGGACAGTTCATCCAAATAACTTAAGAGTGCCACTGCCGCTAATTGATAGTCATGCCTAACCTCCATGTGGTCTGTAATGTGCATTTTCATTCTTGATTTTACATAACCAGACTCCTCCAAATATCTGGATAAATTGTAAGAATGCTGAAAAGATATAAAAGATCGATTCACTGACAAACCCTACCACAACAAAACCAGTATTTGAGGGGAAAGGAAGCGAAAAAATATCTTCTAGAAAACATGTACTTTTGCAAGAATTATGAGACAATAGTAAACTAGAAAAATATCCCAACCCAATCTTTTTAAAAAATAGAGGATGCCAATAATGGAGAGTATCTCGGTATAAAACAAGGGCATTCCACAACAACTGAACCTCAACTTCATCGCATTGCAACAGTACCGTTTTCTTAGGAATCAAACTGGAGAAAACTCGGACAGACATTTAACTGAATAAGTATTATAAACAACACGGGCATTCCATAATTTAGCTCAGCACGATCAATTTAAGTTAACAAAAACGACGGATACAATACTACAACATAGGGGTGGGGGTGGTGGGGACACCTTTCTCACAATTTGCACTAGCGAATCCACAATTCACAATAAAACTACTCATAGACCGCCGAAATCGAGTCCTACCTTTTTTTACATTCTATCGCATTCGTCTCACAATAACAAACAGGCATCAACAGTATACCCAATCTTACACAGCACGGCACCAATATAGGACCGTAAAACCACAAAAACCGCGCCTTTCCTACAATGCGCACTCCACGAAATCGCAACACCGCGAGAAAACAACCACCTCAGATTCCGGATTGTCGCCGCCGCGCCTAATCTCGCACCACGCGAGCTCCTCCCCGCCGGCGGGGCCGACCAGGGAGCAGGCCGCGGCGTCGTCCTCGGCGACCGCCGCCTCCAGGTAGGCGGAATCGGCGGGCACCGGAAGGAATGGGCGGACCAAGAGACCAGAAAGAATCAAGAGCCCGTGCGGTCGAAGATACCCAAGGATGAAGGAACCCTAAAGGATGGGTCGTGTTGAGGAGGCCGAGTACCTAGCTTGGCCCAGACGCCGGCGGCGGCCGGGGATGACGCAGAGGGCTCGCAGGGCCTGGAGTTGGAGCATTCGCGGGCGTCCATGAGGGGGACTGGGGAGACGCCGGGGAAGGAAGGGGAGGAGACGACGTGCGTCCGGCCACCCCTTGTGGCGTGAAGGCTTGGCTGGGGTTTGAGGAGACGACTGTTTGTGTTTTCTTGTTGGGGCCCGCGAAGCAGGAGCCCATTTGGATCATTTTCATTTGAGGGCTTATCAGCCGTGAGTCAACGAATAGAGTTTTGCCGGGTGGACCAGGCCCGGAAAAAGCCAGTTTATTTCTAGCAGATTTTTGTGCCCAGGGCAGCCACATTATAAGTATGTCTCCGAACTCGAGGTTACTTAGCTTTTAAACTAATATTTTACTTTCGATTTTAAACTTGTGAGGTTGTGTCAGCTTAGCTCCGAACTTGCTTGTGTTGAAGCAAAATTAAGTCGGATGTGATCTGGCGACTTTATCATCGAGTCAGTGAACTTCGTCACGTGTGTCGTTCCCATCGTGTTGCTCGTTTCGTTACCTCATGCGACAAAGCGGATTCTTCGTGCCTAGGACACACAGCGTATTCACGTCTCCTTGGAGCTCCAGCGTGTCGCGATTTGTTCGCCTCGCGCCTTGCCTCCTCATGCGATTTTGGATATTAGGCGCTTACGAGTTAGAATGGAAAGTTTTAGTTCTTCCAAAAAATAATCTGGTTTCCTTTTACGTCATCACAAAAACAAAAGCTCTACACACGACAATTTAGAACACATTTGGAATGCAAATATATCATATGATTTTCATCCAAAGTACATCCTCCAATTCGTTTGGCCCTCTACACGTTCTTAATTTCTATCCATATTTTACTCGCATTTCTAAAATATCTCACTGTCTACCTTTTCCACTAACATGGAAATTTTATTATCAGCTACATTACCTTCTTGAAACAAATCCAATAAAAGGATACTCTACTATTCATAATTTGCAAAGTTTTTTTATGGACACATTTTGCAAAGTTGAATTAGAGCCATTCTTTTTTTAAGAGGTAACTAGAGCCATTCTACTTTGTAAGGAAGGATAGGAGCTTATTAAGAAAGGCAAAAATGGAGAAAATATTTAAAAAGAGTAAATAAAGGGAAGAAGACAATGGAAGGGCTACATCTTGAAAGTATTAGCGTTGAAGTATCAAAATCTTATTCATGCTTGAGTGATAAAATACCATGGTGGAGCAATATACATTCTTGAATTCTCCAAAAAAAACAACAACAAGAGCCAAGATGCGATTGGAACAATCGAGAATTAGAGTAACGTTCTTCATTATAGGAAGTAGGATACAAAGTTTGCTTCTCATTTGATATTTATTTATTTATACTAGTTGCAAGATGTACCATATAGTCATAATAGAACTCTTCAATTCAGTGGGAAGAAATAAGAAATTTGATTGGTCAGAAAGAACTCTTGCTACAAGATGACCTAAATTGATAGGAGTCCTTCAGAGATCCAAGCATTTGTCAAGGCTTGTTATCCACTTCATCATCATCGCCCTTTTCCAATGACACCCAACTTCTCTAGTACTCTATACATTGTGCATTGCTCCTCGATTGGTCGTTTTGTTTTCACCTTAAAGTTAGGCAGTGCTACTCCTTGTAGTAGTTGGACCATGAGATGGCCGTTTTACCTTCTAAATCTTTTGTGCTTAGCTCCCTACCTTGAGGGGTTCCACAATAGGAACAATGTGTTGCCCTCTACAAACTCTAGATGGTCTTTCAAACAGGAGGTTCAGGCTTCATAGTGAGAGATGAAAATGATGATTTGGTAGCAGCAAGAGCTGGTACTTTACAGCAAATGCAACATGCTTTCCATGCAGAGGAAATCAGGTTCATTGTGCAATCCAGTGATCACGAACTTGGTATGGGGCGTGTTGTTCTAGTAAAGGCACGAGCTCCTCAAAGTTTGATAATTCAAGTGGGAATCCTTATCAAGGATCTTAAGCTCTTGATAACTGGTAATTTTCTTGAGTTTAAACTCTCATCGTATTTGAGGAGTATAATAAGGCCATCGATTGCCTAGCAAGGCATGGAGCGTGTCTTTGATGCGGAGGTGTCGTTTGAATGAGAAAACACTCATGACTTTGTATTGGGTTTGGTGAATAGTGATTTGGCTATGCCCCACCTTAATGGAATCCTTTATTAGTCGGGAAAAAACATTGCTAATGGGGTACTTCGATGGGGCTCTTTCTGGTGTGAGCATCAATAGAAAAAGTAGTGTCAATCATCGGCGTGGATGGTGAAGACAACATAGTGATAACCCACATGTAGGCAAAATTAACCAAGCTGTTTTCTAGCTTGGGTGTCTTGCAATCATAGCTTTATGCACGTGATTCGATGGCTTGTCCATGCCCTATATATATATATATATATATATATATATATATATATATATATATATATATATATATATATATAGGGAGTGACTAAGCGTCAGAAGGTGCGATCGGGCGCTAACCGTCTGTTTGCACTTTGCCATCGGATCTTCGTGATCCACAACAAAACACACCACATCTCTTCCTCGAGCTCGCTCGTGGGTGTCTGGCGTGGGCGATGGCAATGACATGAGCTCGAGGAGGCGGTGGCGGCGATCTCGGTATCTCGAGGATCCATGGAAGGGATAGATCGGCGAAATTACTTGCAACAAATTTACAATAAGGTGCAACATTGACTTGGTGAACATGCAACAAAATTCCACACGGTTGCAACAACCAATCACAACAAAAATGATGCCACAAACTAACAACCAACGCAACAACAACAAAAGTTTTGTGCAACAAATCCATAACAATTGCAACAAAATTCCTCATGCTACAACATTAGAAGACACATTGCAAATGAAACACCCAATGCAACAAAATATAAAGTTCCACAACAAATTGAGCAAATGCATGCAACAAACCAAATCGGCCCCTCACTGCTAGATCGGTGCAATCTTGTAGCGATGGCGACTTTGTGCCTCGTTGTCGGTGAGGCACTGGATGGTCGATGGCCCCTTCCCGCCATATCGGGGCGGCGATCTCCTCCCATGCGAGATCGGCGCCATGGGTGTCGTGGGAAGGAAAAGCAAGTGGCGTGGTGGAGATGGTTGTGGCTTGGCGTTTGGAGAATAGTGAGCCGAGGTGGGTAGGGAGTAGTGCGATGCTTGCGTGCTTGGATGGCCAACCAGGAGCTCGTCGAAGAAGTGGATGGCGAGCATCTCTAGATGCGGCGTGTGATGGAGAGGAGAGAATCAGTGGTGGTGCTTGCATTACGATTGGAGCACTTGTTTCTCGTAGGTTCTTGTCGATGCTTGATCGAATGGATCGTCGGCGAGAACACTCGCGTCGGACGTCGGACCCATAGCATTGTCCTATGTATACAATTAAAAATATAGTGCGTATATATTGTGTTAGAGTAGTAGATGGAAAAGATCACGTGTAATTTTAATAGTACGGTATAATAATTAATGCAAAGCGAAATTATTATTTTTAGAAATATCAAGAGATAGAAAGGAAGCCTCAAATAGTCAAATGGCGAAAGGACTAATAAACATAATACCTTTGGTAGACTACGTAGATGTCGGGTGGCGTCGTGCGTCATAATAAATCTCGAGATCCTCTAGGGTGTCGAATTGGATTTGATGGCCTAAATGGCACTATTTAGTAGCGATGCGCAAGAGTGGCTCTCCTCGCGGTATTTGCAAATTTGGCATCTCGTCGCATGGTGGCGATGTGGGCGAGCCTCACGTCGACACATGGCACCTCGTTCGCTTGTGGCGGTGCGGGCGAGAGCTCATCGCCTGGCGGCCCTATGACATTGCGCGCGTATCGGCGTGAGGCTCGTCGCCTACGATGGTGTCATGACGAGTGCCAAACTTGCAAATCTTTGCGTGAGAGAGTCACTGCAATACGCCTCGAAAGCGGTGCCATTTAGGCCAAAATTCATCGAATTGTCAAAAGTTCGCGATCGGGCGAATCCTCGCAATCTCGAATCAATTCGGTAGTGCGGCCATGGAATCAAACCCTCGACCTGTCGGCGTCGCGCGAGCTACCCTCGTTGGGTGATGTTGAACACTATGGCTGCGGCGAAGGCGGCGACTCTACATTGCCGGCGCCAAGGCGATGGCGGCGCGCGCCTCCGCGGCCATCCGTCCATGTCTCCTACCATCTCGCGGTGACCTTGGTGAGTCGTGCCTTTATCGACTTCGCCGAGAGAGGCGAGACCGGATTTTCTACCACGTCGTCGGGACCCGATGACTCCATCCTCATCGGATATCCGTCAAAGCGAAGTGGTCCACCGCCGCGACCGTTACTTCATCTACAATGCGGTGCCGTGCCGGCACCTCTTGGCGTAGTCAATGTTGGCCGCTGCTACCTCACTCCATAAGAGTGAGCGAGTTTGACACCTTTGGTACTATTGGTGTTCTAAATAAGCAAAAATAGCTTCATTTCAAATCAGCGCAAAAATGACACCTTATCAGTGCACTAGAAGGCCGGAGCTACCGTGCGGATGACACATCACAAGTCTGTGTCCCTAGGGCATGACAATGCCTCATCCGTGCGCTGGGGCACGCGACGAGTAGTCAAGGCCCCCGAGGGCACGGTTAGTGCAAGTTCGGCGCTAGGGACGCGGACAAGGCTCGTCGGTCGATCTAAAATTAAGTGAACAATGATTTTGACACTATTTGAAACACTATAAAAAAATCGATCGATAGCACTTTTTCTTTTGAATTTTTCTTGTTTTTACCTACGCTACGTAGATTCAAATGTATTATTGCATGTAGCAAAAAAAATTCTACAATTTTTCACATAAAATCACGACACACCACAACACGGACCTCTTTGAGGTAGCGATTCATCGGACAAGGCGACAACGGCAGCGGTAGTACCGCAGTCACCGTAGTGATGGGTAGTATACACGCAGTCACGAGCCACGGCGAGGCGATAATCGCCGTCGATGCATGCCAGCATTTCACATAATTGGTTCATAGATAAGCTTATTTAGGCTGCGATCTGATTACAACATTAAAGAATGACATCCGTACTAAGCCGACAAATTAACCAAGAATATCATCCTGCGGTGTCTACATGATACGCTCATAGAACATGCCGCATTGAAAATAGAGCGTATGAAATCGGGTGCATGAAATCACGTGCTTTCCTTTGTGCCTAATTTCCTATGTATTATTACATATACCAAAAATGTATTATCACATCTAAAAAATGTATTGTTACATGAAATTATTTAAACAATTTTTTACATGAAATCATATAATTTCATTCCAAAAATGTATTATCACATGTATCCTCGCATGCCCCTTCCCTTCTCCTTCTCAAGACAAAGAGTGAAAAAAAGTAGAGCAATGGATGCCTTCTCCATCTCTAGCCTTAACCTCATGGCGCAGCCCTTCAAACCGGTGCCCTAGTCCCCTTTCGGTACATCGACCATCCTCAGGTCGCCCTCCTGGTGATTCCTCCGCCATGATGCTTGTACCGTTGCACCCTCCACGCCATTGTGCGAGGGCTCGTCGCTCTTTGATGTGAGTGCGCGCGAGTTCACCTCAAGTCTTTGCACCTCGTGCGAGGGTTTACCTAACCTAGCGGCATGCACGAGATGGGGTGCGTGCTCCCTCGCTATGCATGGGTGCACATGCAACCCCGCCACGGCGGTGGTGATCTTGTACTCACGCATACATTGTCTCGTCCAAGCAATTGTTCTTGCCTCAAGGAGATTGTGTTTGTGCTGCGCCATGATTTCATGTGAAAAAATTTGTGAAAACTTTTTCCGCATACATGTGATAATACAACATACATGTGATAATACATTTGAAGTTGCGAGTATGAGGTAAAAAACAAGAAGAAAAAATTTAAAGAAAAAGTGCTCTCGGTGAATTTAAGTGTTAAATAGTATCAAATAGTATTAAATAGTATTTTAAATAGTATCAAAATCATTGTTCACAAATTTTAAGTAGTAAGTGAGCCTTATCAGTGCCCTTAGGGCCAGAAATTGTGTCAGTGCCCTAAGCGTATGGATGAGACATTGTGCGTGCCTTGGGAGCACGAACTCAATGACGTGTCGTCCACACGGTGGCCGGTCCTCTAGTGCGCGGACAAGGTGCCATTTTGTAATTGATTCGGAGAGAAGGCTACTTTTACTATTTAGAGCATCAATAGTGCCAAATCCATGGCGTGGTAGTGCTATATGGATCTGATGCCACGCCCTATAACTTAATGTGTCACAACTTATTATGCAACAAGATTAATATCTAACGGTTTCCCCTTAATCATGGTGACCATGCTTGCTTGATATCATCACGCAAGTCGATTCATCATCATTGTGAGCTTGGCAAGAAGCATTTTCTCCTCCTTCTTAGGCTTGCGGTATTCAGGCGAAGTGTCCATGATCATTACAATTATAGCACCTTACTTTTGCCTTGTAGAATTTTCGATTCCTGCAGCTGCTACCGCTGTTAGGGCCACGAGAGGACCCCTCACCTTTGCGCCTCGACGATCAGGCCTCCCACTCGGTGTGGGTTAGCAGCACATGCTCATCTTCAGCACCACCGCCATAGTTGTTCAGATGTTCCTCAAACGTCTTAAGGCGACCAAATACCTCCTCAATCAACATAGTGTCAATGTTGCCGAATTGTTCCAAAGTGGAAGCAACTGGCAAATACTTCGGTGTCACAACACGCAAACACCTTTTCAACCACGTAGGACTCATCGATCTTCTCTCTGGGCGTCCGCATCTTGCTAATCATTGTGGTGATTCTCACAACGAAATCATCCAGCTCCCGCCAGCGCATCCGGGCAGTAAAACTCCATCTTGAGGTTTGCGGCTTGGTCTTCGCCGTCACGGTGGCCCCCGTGCATGGACTTAGCGCATGACGCCACCTTGAGTGCATCTTCTTGTCGGTGAGAAGAAATAGCGTCTCCTCGCTCACGTCGTGATACATAGCCGCAAGCGCCATCTTGTCGCGCCGGTTGTCGATCTCCCTGTCGGTAGCCTCCACGATGTCCCATACGCCTTGCACCTCTATATACACCTTCACTATAATTGCTTATACTGCATAATTGCTCTTCGTGAGCATCGAGATAATGTAGCGTGGCAATGAGAACTCCCCCCGTTTATGCGCTTTGATGTCGCCTCATCACGGGTGACACCATTTCGGAGAGCGTGACATGATCTTGGGCATGCAGAGATCAAGAACTTAGGCTCACGATACAAATATTGAGATTACACAACGCGAACTCATGGACTCAACACGCACGGGCTTGGCGGAAGACAATCGCACGAGAGAGAAACACGGATGTTTTGGCGCGCGGATAGGCAACAACACGCCCCCAACTCACACCATGATCGGACGACTCGGCCACTAACGTGGCCTTGACTCCCCATACACCACTACATGAAACTAACTCATCATGCCTAGCTAAGTCCATGCAAACATGCACACTTGCAAGGCAACTAACCATCGAACCACAACACTCGTCATGCACGGATGCATACATGCAGCGATTGTTCTTTGGCGCATGCAACACCTCTGCGCCTAGAACACACAACTAAACAACTCTAACATGACACATGACAAACTTAATGTCTCACAACTTATTATGCAACAAGATGTTAGTGCAAACAAACAACATGATCGGAAATTCCTAACGAGGAATGCATTGCAATCTTCTTACAAGTCGTCTGCTGAGCCCATGGAAGTACCAAGGGTAGCTTCTCATGAAGAGATCTTGCGGTGCTTACGGATGGCGGAGCCGAGGTGCAATTGGGAGAGCCAAGTAATTAGAAAAATAAAGTGCACATAACAATATCTTTAGACTCCAACATGACTATCGTGACTAACAAACATAGTACTATGGTTTCTTGTTTCTTGAATACAAAAAAATACATCTCTATTAACTTAAATTTGGCCTTGCGGTTATCGAGAAGATCATATATATTAATAATTTCATCAGAAGCTGAACTTACATGCAGTTTCTTTCTCGATATAGGTCACCATGGAATCTCGAGAAGTCATCTCCCATTTTATTTCGTGACGGGTCTTGATGAGTTTCATAGCTAAAAATACTCATACGGTGGTTGTAGTTGACACTAGAAGAGTTAGCACTAACCTTAGCAATCTATCAACCATTGGATAAATATAGACTTTACCAATCTTAACTAATCCATTTGTCAAATTAGAAGCAGGGCGAACTCTTTAGATTAGGATGACTACATACATCAAAGTTTGGTAATGTGGTAGTTGACATTCGGTAGAGCTCTCTCTTGGCTAGAAAAATCTGAGGATAGGACTTCTCCACTTTAGATCGCGTATATCTAACATGTTGAAAGAGGAACTCTTGGATCTAAGAATACACTTAGTGCCAAAGCTCAGTTGATTGTACAAAATCTTTCATTCAACTCGTGCAGCTGTTGATCTATTGCGATATTAAACACATCCATTTTATAATGGTGATGAGTGCGATATTACCATGCTTGTTGCGAAATTTAGTCACATAAACATACATGCAATTTATATAAGACCTATTAGATTCTTGGTTTACACAAAAATAACTTATAAAATATTGCCATCCTATGTTGCTTGTTGCTCGTGAGGCGGCGTGACGTCGACATGGCGCGTCAAAATTGAAAATATCTGGATCGTGGTCAATTACGATGCGCATGGCGCCAAGACCTAGATGGAAAGGGAATACATGAGATAGATGAAATAACAACTCGTGTGTTGCATCAAAGACAGCAGTGGTCATTAGTTGTGCGTCAGAGTTTTGGGTTTTGTTGGACTTTTTATTTACTAATTAAGTTAACTGAGATGACCCACTGCCTACTAAATATTGCATCATAGTAGGAGGTTCGTGAATTCCTTGGGGAAGGCGAGGCCCCTGGTTGCCCCCTTGTCTCGCCATTGGGTGTTTAAAGAGATACCCAACTTGGCTCCGGAAAAACTCTATTGCGAAATTTGGCGGTTCTGGCGTTATTAGTGGTCTAGATAAAATTTTATCTAGGACAAAATATTTTGGATTTATCTAATTTTCATCAATATTCAAAATTTAATTCAAAATTAAGATAAATTTCGTCTTTACATCTGAAAAATTCAAATTTCAATTCAAAAATTTCATCCAAATTTTCACGAAATATCCTGTAACCATCGGTCACCGGTTCTATCGGTGGGGTCGATAAAATTTTGAAACTATATAGTTTTCGTGCGTTACTCGGATACCTGAGACCGGCTGAGAGCGTACGATATTCTTTCTTACGACAATCGACTGGGTGTTGATGGAGATTAAAACACCGAAGCTTGTCCCAATTGCTCTGCATGCATGGCAGACTTGCATCGTGCATGAAATTATGCTAGACATGTTACTTTTGTACATGGAACTTGCTTTTTCCAGCTATCATGGTGTGTGGTTGGATGTTATGCATGCTACGCTACTTTTGTTGGTACACCGTGTGATGGTTTTCATTTTGGAGCGCGCTGAAGTCTAGTGTTGCTTAATTACTTTTGTTTGATTTCACAGCCAGTACCAATACCATCTGCTCTTGACACAGACAGAAAATTTTGGATCAGAGCAATACCTGATTATCATAATCTACCACAATGCCAAAGGGAGCCTAAGTAGTTTATGTTGAGTATGATGATTTATATCCTAATCAACATAGAGTAAAAAAAAATCTTTTTGAGAGGATAATACATGTACAAAATGTTGCATAAATGAACATGATTTTTTAAATATAAAAAGGATATGTCTAATTCATAGTCGCCTATTTTTCTTTTTGAAAAACCGGTCGTTTAGATCAGCGCCCACATCTCCTCCCCAACCACTACATTCACCACCCGATCCCACCTCCTATCTCCCTAGCCCCCGCCTTGCCGGTGTCGCACCCGGCGCCAGTGAGGCCTGCCCAGCGAGCTCCTCGCCATGCACCCGCGCCTACCCCCCCAAGCATGCGAACAACAACACCTCCGCCACCGAGCCGCCATTGCTCCTCCTCTCTCTGTAGTTAACCTAATCCCTAACCCGCCATGTCCGGTGAGGCGTCGTCGGAGACTAGGAAGATGCCACCCAGGCATGAATTTTCAAGCGGTAGTAAAGTTAGAAAGATTTGACTAATTTCAAAAAATATTGATCAGACAGATTTTTATTATTTCTCCAAAAAACAAATCTATACATGATGCCCTCGCAAAAAGTTTTTTTAAAAAAATCTCTACTTGACGGAGGATATCACCAGCATATCGTTTTTCGAGGAACATATCGTTTTGATGATTTGTTTCCTTTCTGTTCCTACAGCCCATATTAATTTGGGCCTTACGGAGGCCCAAACTTGGATAAGAACTCATTAACATTTTGACACCCCACCCCACTCCGTCTCCACCGGTCACCTCCCTACTCCTCTCTTCTTCCTCCTCCCTCCTTCCCTCCCAGATCCGATCCGCCCAGAGGCCAGATCCACCGGCCGCTCCCTCCTCCTCCCTCAAAACTCCGGCACGGAAGATCAGATCTGCCCCGGCGTCCGGCGACCATGGAGAAGCCGTGCACCCTCCTGGTGCACTTCGACAAGGGCTCCCCTTCCATGGCCAACGAGATCAAGGCCGACCTCGAGGGCAGCGACGTGGGCGCCAAGGTCGACGCCATGAAGCGCGCCATCATGCTCCTCCTCAACGGCGAGACCCTCCCGCACCTCTTCATCACCGTCGTCCGCTACGTCCTCCCCTCCGAGGACCACACCATCCAGAAGCTCCTCCTCCTCTATCTCGAGATCGTTGACAAGCGCGACGCCGCCTCCGGACGCGTCCTCCGGAGATGATCCTCATCTGCCAGAACCTCCGCAACAACCTCCAGCACCCCAACGAGTACATCCGCGGCGTCACGCTGCGCTTCCTCTGCCGCCTCAACGAGCCCGAGCTGCTCGAGCCGCTCGTGCCGTCGATCCTCGCTAACCTCGAGCACCGACACCACTTCATCCGCCGCCACGCGCTCTCCGCGATCTCCGCCATCTACCGCCTGCCCAACGGCGACCAGCTCCTCTCCGACGCGCCCGACCTCGTGGAGCGCGCGCTCGCCTCGAGCAGGACGCGGCCGCGCGGAGGAACGCGTTCCTCATGCTCTGCGCCTGCGCGCAGGAGCGCGCGGTCGCGTACCTCCTCACCAACGCCGAGCGCGTTGCCGAGTGGCCCGACCTCCTCCAGATGGCCGCCGTCGACCTCATCGGTAAGGTCTGCCGCTCGCCCAACCGCGCCGACAAGGGCGGGTATATCAAGATCATCATCTCCCTCCTCTCCTCGCTCAGCACCGCCGTCGTGTACGAGTGCGCCGGTGCCCTCGTGTCCTGTCCTCTGCGCCTACTGCAGTGCGCGCGCCGCCAATACCTACTGTGAGCTGCTCTCCTCGCAGGCGACAACAATGTGAAGCTCATTGTCCTGGACCGCCTGCATGAGCTACGCACCTCGCACCGCGATGTGATGGTGGATGTGGTCATGGATGTGCTGCGCTCAAACGCCAGCCCCAATGTGGATGTCAGGAGGAAGGTGCTGGATTTGGTGCTTGATCTGCTCACCCGCGAAATGTGGAGGAGGTGGTGACGTACCTCAGAAGGAGGTTATTAAGACACAGGCCGTGGAGCTCGAGAAGGGTGGTGAGTACCGCCAGATGCTGGTGCAGGCGATCCATGCCTGCACCGTGGAGTACTGAGGTGGCGGATCGGTGGTGCACCTCCTCATGGACTTCCTTGGCGACACTAATGTTGCTGCAGCTGTTGATGTTGTGCTGTTTGTTCGTGAGATCATAGAGACCAATCCGAAGCCGTGTGTCTATGATCCAGAGGCTGATCGATACATTCTATCAGATCCGTGCGTCCGTGTCTGCTCATGCGCTCTCTGGATCCTAGAGAGTACTCCTCTCGCTATCTGAGGTTGAGCGCCATTTCAACTATTAAGCAGTGCCTTGGGGATCTGCCATTCTACACTGTCTCTGAGGAAGGGGAGTCGACTGATTCGTCCAAGCCACTCCAACCGGTGGTGAACTCTGTCACTGTATCATCTAGGAGGCCTGTTGTTCTTGCAGATGGGACTTATGCCACACAGAGTGCTGCCACTGAGGCCGCCGTTTCAGCTCAGCTGTTGCTCCTGGGTCATTGGCTTCCACCCAGAACCTCAGATCTCTCATTCTATCAGGTGATTTCTTCTTGGCTGCTGTTGTTGCCTGTACCTGACCAAGCTTGTGTTGAGGCTGGAGGAGGTTCAGCCATCAAAGGTTGAAGCAAACAAGGCGTCTACAGAGGCCTTGCTGATCATGGTGTCCATACTGCAGTTGGGGCAGTCCTCTTACCTTCCCACCCTATTGACAATGACTCGTATGATAGGATTGTGCTCTGTGTGAGGTTGCTTTGCAACACTGGCGATGATGTGAGGAAGGTTTGGTTGCAGTCGTGCCGCCAGAGCTTTGCGAAGATGCTTGCTGAGAAGCAATTCAGGGAGACTGAGGAGATGAAGGCCAAGGCACAGATCTCCCATGCCCAGCCAGATGACCTTATCGATTTCTACCACCTGAAGAGCAGGAGGGTGAGAAAATTACCTGTCATTTCTTTTGTTTTGCTTTATAAGAATTGCATAGTCCATTTTTACTGGCTAATATGGGTATCAGTAACTAGTTCACAAGCATTCTATTCTAGTTCCAATTAAACCATAGAATGATGCATAAGTAGAGAGAATTTATCGGTGCATTCTGGAGACATTGCGTGTTGCCTCAAATTAAAGTATGATCAAGTCTTGCTTTCAGAGTTAATGAAATATTTTCTACTAGGCATACATTTCATCGTTTAGTGGAACTAGAAACAGAATCTTCACCACAGTATGCAATTACTTCACTTGTATCTCTAACCAATAGTAACATATAAATTTGTAACCAACAACTGTTAAGATTTTTCTCCCGTTTCATTTGGTCTTTGCTTTAACAAGATGGCACCTTTGGATAGACATTTACTTGCTCTTCTTTAAGCTTATATTGCACGCAATATATTTTGTTTATGAAATCAGTTTTGATCAAGTCTTGCTCATGTGTTTTATTGTGATGATTTTGATTTTATAGCAATATTTCGCAATGTGCATGGTCCTTTTCTGATCTATGTTTCTATTACATGGTCTCATTTAATTATATACTGACTGTTTCTTGTATTAACAATTTAACATGGATAGTTAAAGGGATGGCTGTAGAGGTTCTGTTGGAATTGTTATTATGATTCGCATGTGAAATTATTTCAATCTTCTAAGAATGTTTTCATGCTGTTAAGGTAGTACATAGTTCAACATGATTGCCTAGAGCATGTTGAATAGAAACAGACATGGACCATATTATTGCTACAGTCCACGAAGATTCGACCTTATCGTTTAATATGGTAACACCTGGACTGGAGTGTAATTTTGTTACTGTATTTACTTAAGTGATAACAAAGCCATAATCATATTCTTTTGAAAGTGCGGTAATTTGCTGTTTTGCAGTTCTTTGTTCTATTTTTAAAATTTATGCATTTATTCTTGTAGGGAATGAGCCAACTTGGTTGGAAGATGAGGTCCAAGATGATTTAAAGGCTGCAACTGGTGAATTTACAAAGGATGCTGATGATGCAAACAGACTGAATCGCATCCTTCAATTGACAGGGTTCAGCGATCCTGTGTATGCTGAAGCATATGTTACTGTTCATCATTATGATATTGTACTTGATGTTACAGTCATAAACCGAACAAAACACTTCAGAACTTGTGCTTGGAGTTGGCAACAATGGGCGACCTCAAACTTGTTGACCGCCCTCAGAACTACGTTAGCTCCTGAGTCAAGCAAGCAAATTCGGGCCAACATTAAGGTTTCATCAACAGAGACTGGAGTCATATTCGGTAACATAGTTTATGAGACTTCAAATGTAATGGAGCGATCAGTGGTGGTCCTAAGCGATATTCACATAGACATCATGGATTACATCTCACCTGCTGCATGTGCTGATGTTGCTTTCGGAACATGTGGGCAGAATTTGAGTGGGAAAATAAGGTACAATGCCTCTTTTAAATATTCAGCCTTGCAACTTTTGCAAGATGCTCTCTATTATTATTTGCAGTTTACTCTATGCTAAAAACAGGCTGTCTTGCTAGCATTGCCCCCTCATTTGATTGCAAGATATGCTGAATTTGTGCATTATCCATAGGTGGCCATAAATCAGCAAGAATCACTTTTCACATATGATTAATTTGATTTTTTTAAAAAAGTTAATGCCACATACTACTAGTCTACAGTCTACTACATTCATATTGGCATATTGCCATGCTGATATGTTGTATATTTCACCAAGCAATTTACTGGGGTAACAACTTAAAGATTAATTTGGAATTATTTTCTTAGATACTGTATATGCTTTCAGCTCTGGTCCAATGTGCTGAAACGTAGGTAAACAGATGTTTGTTTTGGTCTGCTGTTGGTTGACTGTTTTGCTATGTCTATTGTTGGTTTGAAAACACCAACATTGTAATTTACCGTTTGTGCCTTTACCAGAGAGTTAGCTTTGTGGGTCTCCGCATTTTTTTTTGGATTGGCAATTGGCATTGTCTATTTATTCTGGCTGGTAAATAGTGATTAGATCTGGTTGATATGGAATAATACATTGAAATTATCATGCCCATACTCCTTTTTAAAGTAAATCTGATCTGTTTGGCTTATAGCCTTATACTACGACTATTCTTTTCTTGTTCATCAGGTGGCGGTGAATACTGTGATTCAGGATGAGAAGGAATTCTTGAATCATATAATCAAGTCAACAAACATGAAGTGTCTAACACCACCGTAAGTTTCAAAGAAAACTGATCTTTCAATTCACCTGCAGACTAGAATTATAACTGCTTTGACACATTAATATTACATTTATCTGCATGAATGTCATGTAAACCTGCATAATGCACAGCCACATACAAAGCATGATATTTATTTCAATAGCAAGCATGAATTGGAAATTCATGACTTTACTACTTTACTGTTTATGTATGCCAGATAAACCAGAGTATTTGCTGTTCATTTGCATTGCCCATTTCGGGATATAATGTTGATCTATTTAGGCCAAGATAGCTTCTAGTTTGTTAGATAGTTGAACTTTACTACTTTACTGTTTATGTATGCCAGATAAACCAGAGTATTAGCTGTTCATTTGCATTGCCCATTTCGGGATATAATGTTGATCTATTTAGGCCAAGATAGCTTCTAGTTTGTTAGATAGTTGAGGTGCTTGGGTTATATGTTGGAAAGGTCATTCTGGGTTTCTTCTGCTGCAATTAAGAACTGAGCATAGGATCACATAAACTACAAGAAATGTACTTCAGTTCTTCATTTCACCAAACCAACCTTGCACACACAGGATATCCAAATTGGCCATAATTCTTATCCTTTTATACACAACTATCCTTCCAGGCAAGGATACTCTAGAACTATCCAAGCGAGCAAAGATCTATATTTGCCTTGTAGTAGAAGTACAAGATTAATTAATTTGGTATAATGAAACAGAAAAACTTGCACTTTGAGAACTGCATTTACTGGGGCAATTGGTTGGATCACTGGAAAGTTGTTGCACCGAACATTGCCAATTTCTAACTGAGGGTTGGGACTTGGGAGTTAGAACTTCTAACCAAGGGTTAGGACATGCCAAAAACTTATTCTTTACATTATACTGCTTGTCTGTATGTAAAACTTGACTGCAAGAAACTAACCAAGGGTTAGGACATTGCCAATTTCTAATGCAGTTATCCTTTTCTACTTCTGTATGTAAAACTTGACCTCAGGTCTGCGCTTGATGGAGAATGTGGGTTTCTTGCCGCTAATCTTTACGCCAAGAGTGTGTTTGGTGAGGATGCTTTGGTGAACATTAGCGTTGAGAAGCAGGCCGACGGTAAGCTCAGCGGCTACATCAGAATAAGGAGCAAGACCCAAGGAATCGCGCTCAGCTTAGGAGACAAGATTACCCTCAAACAGAAGGGAGGCAGCAGTTAGCCTGCCCGTGACAACCGTGTCACACGTATATCTCCCCTATAAAGACCCCATTTGAACTCAATTTTTGCTACTTTCCCCCAATTTTCGTGAGTTTCCAATTGTTACCGATGTGCTGGAGTCGGTATGTATGATAGGTGGTAGTAGAGATATCCTACATGAACAGGACTGTGTAGCTTTGTGTTGTTTTTAGCATACAAAACCAAGATATGTGCTCTCGATCGATGTTCCATGATGTTGTTTATTCTTTGCACTATTTGGCCTGACTTGTGAATCCTGGCACTGATCTTTCTTGATGTCTTTTATTTGCCATATCCCTGACAATAAATGAATATAGTTTCTAATTTTTGGAGCAAACACAAGGCCAAATTAAGTATGAGAAGGGAACACTCGTCTGAGTTATTTGTTTTAGCAAGGAGAAATGTTATCCTTACAGAACCATTTGTCACGCAGTAAAATCAGGAAAACTACATTTGTAGTTGTACATAAGTTATGATAACCGAGTGCTCGTGCTTTGCAACGAATTTCAAATAAAACATAACATAAGTTATAAACTTAGAAAACTAATATACATAAAGTAATTATTCATATAAATAAAAAGTCATATAGAATCTTATCACAAATTATAAATACAGATTATCTTATTATTCATAAAACCCTTCAAATATCTTATACATATCGTATATATTTATCCACAAAAATTCTATCAACTCAAGAAAAGATAGATGTGATTCACCACCATCACAAGTCCTTATATAACGATAAATGTTATCTTTTTCTACCCAAACCACTTCTTTATTCAAAGGAGTAGTGATTCACTCGGGAAAAAATACACACACATTGAAATCACGTGATACATAACAATTCTTTTGCAAGTTATTGAGGCCAAGCAGAAACTCACTGAACTGCTCCTTCGGTTTCTCTTGGTCTTTGAGATATGCATCCTAATTCCATGCACTTGGCGGCCACCTCGGCATCTTCGTCGCTCTTTTGGGGCGGCTTGGTGCAGCAAAGCCCAATATTCGAGAAGCGAGACCACGTACTCCGTTTTCCTCTATGGCCATTGGAGTTTCTTTGCAAGGTCCAACTCTGCGGCGGTGTGGATCAACAATGCAACATCTTAGCGAGAAGTTGATCTCGTAAACTTTGCAATGCTCGGTCCATCCTTGAACATGTCATCCGTTGGCCTCCTCGAATGAATATTTTGAGGACAACAACCCCAAAGCTGTAAACATCGAGGCGGTTGAGACACGACCACCCCCTGCACGTGCGGATGGCATATAGGAAGGGCATAGTTCGGATTCACATGTTCACATTGCCAAGTTACATAGCAAGAAAACACAATGCAAAAAGAGATGGGCGTACCACGGAGCAGCGTATCCTATGGTTGCCTTTCTTGCAATAGAAGAAGTCGAATTTGAGTCACCAGAAAGATGGCCTTGCGTGGATGAATTTTGAACCTTGCAAGTCCAAAGTCCCCAACATGAGCCGTCATATTATCACCCAAAAAGAATGTTGCTAGGTTTGAGATCACAATGAACAATGGTTGTCCTAATCGGAGGATGGGGATACTACTTAGGCTTAGGCAATGTAGCAGAATCAACAAATAGCCACAAAAGATCTTAGCTCAATAACTAGACTTATCAACATTTCCATTGCGGGCTTCTAGATATCTTCTCAAGCATGCTTCACTGCAGTACTATTCTCACCACGTGGAGACATAGGCCAAGTGCAGCTCTCAGTTGATTGATCTGCTCATAGTAGATGGTGCCACTAAAGATCTGCTCATAAAAAGAAATTAAAAAAAAGCACAGCAGATCATGGGCCAGCCCAGCCAGGCCCATACCTCTCACTGCTATGTGCTCACGTCTCATGCTACCCTAACTCCATGCTCCTCCTCTCCCTTGCAGTACCTCCTCTCCACCTGGCATCCCTGCTCCTCCTCACCCCAATGCTGCCTCCTCTCTCACTCCTCCTCTCCCAACGTCGCCTCTTCCTTGCTCCTCTTTCCACTCTGTAGTATGCCTGGAGGTGATGGGCGATGGGGCGCGACCAAGCATGCAGCGTGTTGTGGGTTTGGTGGTGGCGAGTGAGTGAGAGAGGCGAGGCCCAAGATCTCGTGGCCGTGGTGGTGGGCGACGCGGAGCAACAACCGCAACGACCAACGATGAAGAGAGGAGTGGCGATGGCTTTGGCGGCAATGACCATGTTGGCGGCGATAGTAACAACGGGAAGCAAGACGCGGCTTAGGTTAGCGCTCACTCTCCCCTTTGATCCAAATCCATACCGCTTCCGTCCGAGTCGAGGCAAGATCATGGCGACCCCCTCCTCGGCCAGGCTGCAAGCTTAGCGATGCTTTAATAACCATGGTGGTGATGCACCGGCGTGATCTGTTCGGCTTTCTGGCGGCCATCAAATTTTTGTTGTGTGTGACTCATTTGGGTTTGACTCTTTGTCATGGACAACCGAGTCAATCGAACTGTCCTTAGCATACACAAGGCTTTCGAGGGCGGGTTGTCTTACCACGAGGGGTGTAATGTTATGGTCATGGGCCGTGTACCAACACGCCGAAAGGCAACAATAGCAAGGATTAGATTAGGAATAAATCAAATAAAAGCAGAGGATTATCTAATTAGGAAAGAAGTAAGATTAGTTAGGAAGATGGAGATGAGAGATGTAGTTATTGTAGTAGTGCGGTAGTAAATTATGATAGTTTGAGTAGTAATTGTATGTCAGTGCAGTAGTAAATTAGGATAGTTATGAGACTTTTGAGACTTTGAGTAATACTTGTATCAGTCCTTGGTAAATTAGGATAGTTTGAGTAATAGTTGTATGAGCTAAGTCGGTTTCGTATTGAGTTAGGAAGATAGAGATGAGATTGTTTCCTTTAAGTTAGAAATTAATTTCTTAGGTGTCACGTCAAGTCCACCTATATTAGGAACAACGTTGTACCTTCTTGAGGAAGCAATGAGAAATTATGAGTAAAGCTAAGCCTCGAGCCTCTCCACTTGGTCAGGAGAAGAGCACGCTCTGTGGTTAGAAGATGGAGAGTGTCCTATCCCGTCTTGGACCCTAACCCAGCTCATACCATAACAGAAACATTAGCAAGAATGAAGAATTTGACAAAACCAACAACAAAAGAATGCAGTAAAACACAATGGAATTATGATGTACACATAAAGAAATTATTTCAACAAATCTATAAAATAACTACAGTTCAAACTGGCCTTGTACATTGCAGGACAGTTCATCCAAATAACTTAAGAGTGCCACTGCCGCTAATTGATGATCATGCACTAACCTCCTCCATGTGGTCTGTAATGTGCATTTTCATTCTTGATTTTACATAACCAGACTCCTCCAAATATACGGATAAATTAAATTGTAAGAATGCTGAAAAGATATAAAAGATACGATTCACTGACAAACCCTACCACAACAAAACCAGTATTTGAGGGGAAAAGGAAACGAAAAAATATCTTCTAGAAAACATGTACTTTTGCAAGAATTATGAGACAATAGTAAACTAGAAAAATATCCCAACCCAATCTTTTTAAAAAAATAGAGGATGCCAATAATGGGAGTATCTCGGGTATAAAACAAGGGCATTCCACAACAACTGAACCTCAACTTCATCGCATTGCAACAGTACCGTTTTTCTTAGGAATCAAACTGGAGAAAACTCGGACAGACATTTAACTGAATAAGTATTATAAACAACACGGGCATTCCATAATTTGAGCTCAGCACGATCAATTTAAGTTAACAAAAACGACGGATACAATACTACAACATAGGGGTGGGGGTGGGGGGACACCTTTCTCACAATTTGCACTAGCGTAGATCCACAATTCACAATAAAACTACTCATAGACCGCATAAATCGAGTCCTACCTTTTTTTACATTCTATCGCATTCGTCTCACAATAACAAACAGGCATCAACAGTATACCCAATCTTACACAGCACGGCACCAATATGGGACCGTAAAACACACAAAAACCGCGCCTTTCCTACAATGCGCACTCCACGAAAATCGCAACACCGCAAGAAAACAACCACCTCAGATTCCGGATTGTCGCCGCCGCGCATAATCTCGCACCACGCGAGCTCCTCCCCGCCGGCAGGGCCGACCGAGAGCAGGCCGCGGCGTCGTCCTCGGCGACCGCCGACTCCAGGTAGGCGGAATCGGCGGGCACCGGAAGAGAATGGGCGGACCAAGAGACCAGAAAGAATCAAGAGCCCGTGCGGTCGAAGATACCCAGGATGAAGGAACCCTAAAGGATGAGTCGTGTTGGGGAGGCCGAGTACCTGGCTTGGCCCAGACGCCGCCGGCGGCTGCGGGGATGACGCAGAGGGCTCGCAGGGCTTGGAGTTGGAGCATTCGCGGGCGTCCATGAGGTGGAGACGCCGGGGAAGGAAGGGAGGAGACTAGACGACGTGCGTCCGGCCACTCCTGGTGGCGTGCAGGGGACAGAGAAGCTTGGTTGGGGTTTTCTTGTTGGGGCCCGCGAAGCAGGGCCCATTTTGGGTCATTTTCATTTGAGGATTATGAGTCGTGAGTCAACGAATGAGGTTTTATCGGGTGGGCCAGGCCCGCAAAAGCCCGGTTTATTGCTAGCAGATTTTTGGTGCCCAGGGCAGCCACATTATAAGTATGTCTCGGCTTACGAGGTTGTGTCACTTAGCTCTTTGAACTAGCATTTTACTTTCTCAATCTTGAACTTACAAGATTGTGTCACTTAGCCACGAACTTGCTTGTGTTGAAGTGAAATTGGTCGGATGCGATGCGGTGACTTTATCTCATTAGTCCGGTGAACTTCGTCCGCGTGTCGTTCCCATCGTGTTGCTCGTTACGTCACCTCACGCCAACAAAATGGATTCTCCGTTCTCGGAGCGCCAGTATCCACGTCTCATTGGAGCTCCACCGATTGCGACTTGTTGCCACCCTCGCCCTTGCCTCCTCGACTTCGTGTGAGAGAAATACATGGAGTCGAGTACATCCGAATTTTGGATATTTGGCGCTCTGAGTTTAGAATGGAAAGTTTTAGTTCTTCCAAAAATAATCGGTTTCCTTTACGTTGTCACAAAAACAAAAGCTCTACACGATAATTTAGGACACATGCTGGAATGCAAATATCTTGCTGATTTTCATCCAAAGTACATCCTCCAATTCGTATGGCCCTCTACACGTTCTTAATTTCTATCCATATTTTTACTTGCATTTCTAAAATATCTCACTGTCTCGCCTTTTCACTAACATGGAAATTTTATTATCCACTACATCCCATCCTACCTTCTTGAAACAAATCCAATAAAAGATACTCTACTATTCACAATTTGCAAAGTTTTTTTATGGACACATTTTGCAAAGTTGAATTAGAGCCATTCTTTTTTAAGAGGTAACTAGAGCCATTCTACTTTGTAAGGAAGGATAAGAGCTTATTAAGAAAGGCAAAAATGGAGAAAATATTTAAAAAGAGTAAATAAAGGGGAAGAAGACAATGGAAGGGCTACATCTTGAAAGTATTAGCGTTGAAGTATCAAAAATCTTGTTCATGCTTGAGTGATAAAATACCATGGTGGAGCAATATACATTCTTCCAATTCTAAAAAAAAAAAACAACAACGAGCCAAGATGCGATGGAACAATCGAGATTAGAGTAACGTTCTTCATTATAGGAAGTAGGATACAAAGTTTGCTTCTCATTTGATATTTATTTATTTTATACTAGTTGCAAGGCGTACCATATAGTCATAATAGAACTCTTCAATTCGTGGGAAGAAATAAGAAATTTGATTCGGTCCGAAAGAACTACTGCTACAAGATGACCTAAATTGATAGGAGTCCTTCAAGAGATCCAAGCATTTGTCCAAGGCTTGTTATCCACTTCATCATCATCGCCCTTTTCCAATGACACCCAACTTCTCTAGTACTCTATACATTGTGCATTCTGCTCCTCGATTGGTCGTTTTGTTTTCACCTTAAAGTTAGACGAGTGCTACTCCTTGTAGTAGTTGGACCATGAGATGGCCGTTTCACCTTCTAAATGTTTTGTGCTTAGCTCCCTACCTTGAGGGGTTCCACAATAGGAACAATGTGTTGCCCTCTACAAACTCTAGATGGTCTTTCAAACAGGGGGTTCAGGCTTCATAGTGAGAGATGAAAATGATGATTTGGTAGCAGCAAGAGCTGGTACTTTACAGCAAATGCAACATGCTTTCCATGCAGAGGGGAAATCAGTTCATTGTGCAATCCAGGTGATCTCTGAACTTGGTATGGGACGTGTTGTTACGGTAAAGGCAAGGCTCCTCAAAGTTTGATAATTCGGCGTGGGAATCCTTATCAAGGATCTTAAGCTCGATAATGGTAATTTTCTTGAGTTTAAACTCTCATCGTGTTTGAGGAGTATAATAAGGCCATCGATTGCCTAGCAAGGCATGGGCGTGTCTTTGATGCGGAGGTATCGTTTGGACAGAAAACACTCATGACTTTGTATTGGGTTTGGTGAATAGTGATTTGGCTATGCCCTTGCTTAATGGAATCCTTTATTCCGTCGGGGAAAAACATTGCTAATGGGGTACTTCTGATGGGGCTCTTTCAGTTGTGTGAGCATCAATAGAAAAAGTAGTGTCAATCATCAGTGTGAATGGTGAAGACAACATAGTGATAACCCACATGTAGGCAAAATTAACCAAGCTGTTTCTAGCTTGGGTGTCTTGCAATCATAGCTTTATGCACGTGATTCGATGGCTTGTCCATGCCATTTATATATATATATATATATATATATATATATATATATATATATATATATATATATATATATATATATATATATATATATATATATATATATATATATATATATGAAGCCTTTCCTACTCCCGGGAGTAGTTACTCCTATTTAGTATCTCACATATCTCACAACATAGTGAGTATCTTGTGCAACCGAGAGTATGTATATGTAGTATCACAGTATATAAGACCATATAGGTGGTATTTACACATTTTCAGAGGTGGTATGTACAATTTTTAGACATACTCCATTTTATGTGCGAATATGAAGGTATTTACAAAATATGCTAAAAACTATGAACTCTCTTGCAAATTTTTAGTGTGGTTCACATTGGAGTATCTTATAATTATATATGAGTATACCCAAAGTGATAATGGAATATGTCAATTTCTTTTAGGTGGTATTTCAAAGGTGGGAGTAACTACTCTAGAGTAGAAAATATTTTTCATATATATATATATATATATATATATATATATATATATATATATATATATATATATATATATATATATATATATATAGGACACCAGTTTCGTACTCAGTACATACTCCCACTTGAATATACCACTAAGCGCATATATTATACTTCTTTATCATTTTTAGTATACTTAAATACCAATTATAAGATAATTCAATGCGATTTTATTGAAAAAATTTCATTGAAACCCTTAGTTTTTGCTATATACCCATTTTCATATATAAAAAAGTATACACACAAATTTTGCTATAAAAGTGGAAATTAATGAATTTTTCATAGAACTTACTTTGGGGTATCTTATAATTATTATTGGAGTATGCACAAATAGATAAAGAGGTATCATCATACGATTTAAGTGGTATATGAGGGTGGGAGTATGTACTCCAGGAGTACCATACCATTTTCCTATATATATATATATATATATATATATATATATATATATATATATATATATATAGTCAGAAAAGTACAATCAGGCGCTAACTTCAAATGCTTGCACTTTACCGTCGGATCTTCTCGTGATCCCACAACAAAACACATCACATCTCTTCCTCGAGCTCGCTCGTGGCGTCTGGCGTGGCGATGGCAATGACATGAGCTCCGAGGGGGCAGCGGTACGATCTCGATATCGAGGATCCATGGAAGGGACAGGTCGCGAGAATTACTTGCGAATTTACAATAAGGTGCAACATTGACACAGTGAACATGCAACAAAATTCCACGGTTGCAACAACCAATCACAACAAAAATGGTGCCACAAACTAACAACCAACGCAACAACAACAAAAAGTTTTGTGCAACAAATTCATAACCCAATTGCAACAAAATTCCCATGCTACAACATTAGAAGACACATTGCAACAAAATGAAACACCCAATGCAGCAGTTATAAAGCTCACACAACAAATTGAGCAAATGCATGCAACAAACCAAATTTGACCTCCTCCTGCTAGATCGTGCAATCTTGCGTGGCGGTGGCTTTGTGCCTTGTTGCCGGTGAACACGGATGGTCAATGGTCCCTTCCGCCATATTCGGTGACAACGATCTCCTCCCATGCGAGATCGGCGCCATGGGCGTCGTGGGAGAGAAGCAAGGAGTGGCGTGGTGGAGATGGTTGGGGCTTGGCGTTTGGAGAATAGTGAGGGCAGGTGGGTAGGGAGTAGTGCGGCCTAGGCGTGCTTGGATGGCCAACCAGGATCTCGTCGAGAAGTGGACAACGGGCGTCTCTAGATGCGAGCACATGATGGAGGAGAGAATCAAAGTGGCGGTGCTTGCATTCTGATGGAAGCGATTGTTTGTCGTAGGTTTTCGTCGATGCTTTAGTGGAATGGACCGTCGGCGAGCAGCTGCGTGTCGGACGTCCGACCAAATAGCATTGTCCTATATATATAATTAAAAGTATAATACGTATATATTGTGTTAGAGTAGTAGATGGAAAAGATCACGTGTAAGTATAATAGTACACGGTATAATAATTAATGCAAACCAAATTATTTTTTAGAAATATAAAGACGAGAGAAAGGAAGCCTCAAGCGTCCAAGCGGGCGAAAAGGACAAATAAATGAAATACCACGGTAGACTACGTAGATGTCGGTGTGGCGTATCGTAGTATGTCATAATAAATCTCGATCCTCTAGGAAGTCGGTGTCGAAAGTTCTCGCGATGCAGGCAGAATCGCAATCTCGAATCAATCATGGGCATACGCGAAACAAACCCTCAAGCCAGCGGGTTCGCCCGACTACCCTCATTGGGTGATGTTCGAACACTAAATGCGCCATGAAGGCGGCGGCGATGCTACCCACCGGCGCCAAGGCGATGGCGGCCGCACCTCCATCGCCATCCGTCGTGTCTCCTACCGTCTCGCGATGACCCCGACGAGGTCGCGCCTTTAATTACATCGACTCGCCGGAGGGGGACGAGACCCAGATTTCTGTCTGCATCGTCGTGACCCACGGTGACTCCATCCTCATCCAGATATCCGTTAAAACGAAGTGGGCCGCCCGCACGACCGATTACTTCATCTACAATGCTGGCGCCAGCGCCGCCGACACCTCCTAGCAGCCATCGCTATTGGCCTGCCTGCTACCTCACTCCGCAAGAGGAGGGGAGCGGAGTTTTTGACCCATTTGGTGCCGTTGGTGTTCTAAATAAACAAAAATAGCTTCATTTTTTAATTAATTACAAAAAAGACACCTTATCTGTGCAGTAGAGGACTAGAGCCACCGTACGGGTGACCCGTCACCTCGTCCATGCCCTTGAGCACGACAATGCCTCGATCCGTGCGCTGAGGACACGGGACGGGCGAGTCACGACCCTCAAGGCACATTAGGGCAAATCTAGCCTCGAGGCGCGGACAAAACTTCGACCCGATCGGTCTAAAATTCGTGAACAATGATTTTGACACTATAAAAAAATCGTAGAAATTTTTCCTTTGAATCTTTTCTTCTTATTTTTTTACCTCGTACACGTAGCTTCAAATATATTATCGTAGGTACCAAAAAATTATGTGAATTTTTCACATGAAATCACGACGCAACACAACACAACCTCTTTGGCGACAGCGATTAAATCGTATGAGACAATGGCGTGACGATGAATGCGCTTGAATCACAAACGTGATAGGCGATAGTACACTATCAATGCATGCCAAGCATTTTACATAGTTGGTTCATAGACAAGCTTATCTAGCCTGTCAAATTGTGTTAAATGGTATTTTAAATAGTGTCAAATAGTATCAAAATCATTGTTCACAAATTTTAAACCACCAACCTTATCTATGCCCCAAGCGCCGCAGCAGACTCGTCGCATGGACAAAGTGCCATTTTTGTAATTGATTCGGAGAAGCGATACTTTTACTATTTAGAGCATCAATAGTGCCAAATATGCCAAATCCACGGCCGTAGCGGCGCTACATGGATACAAATACCACCGCTCATAACCAATGTGTCGAACTTATTATACAACAAGATTAATATCTAACGGCTTCCCTTAATCATGGTGATCATGCTTGCATCACATATAATCACAAGCGGGTCGGTTCATCATCATTGTGAGCTTTAGCAAGAAGCTCTTTCTCCTCTTTCTTGACTGCGGCATTCCAAGCGAAATGTTCATAATCATTACAATTATAGCGCCTTACTTTTGCCTTATCAATTTTGATTCCTGCGACGCCACCACTTTATTAGAGCCACTAGAGGATCTCTCGCTTTTCGCCTCGATGATCATGCCTCCCACTCAATGTGGGTCAACAGCACATCCTCATCTTCAGCATCACCGCCGTAACCGTTCAAGTGTTCCTCAAACTCCTTAAGGTGGCCAAATACCTCTCAATCAACATGGTGTCGATGTTGCCGAATTGTTCCAATGTGGAAGCAAGCGGCAAATACTTGATGTCACAACGCGCAAACACCTTTTCCACCATGTAGGACTAATCGATCTTCTCTTTGGCGTCCGCATCTTGCTAATCACCATGGTGATCCTCATGGTGAAATCATCCAGGCTCCCCTTCGGCGGCGAGCAGTCAAACTCCATCTTGAGGGTCTGCGGCTTGACCTTCGACACCGCTGTGGCCCCACATGCATGGACTTCAACACATTACGCCGCCTTGGTCGTCTTCTTGTCGGTGAGAAGAAATAGCGTCTACTCGCTCACATCATGATAGATAGCCGCAAAGCGCCATCTTGTCACGCCGGTTGTCGATCTCCTGTCGGCGCCTCCGACGTCCATCGCCTTGCGCCTCCATATACACCTTCATTTTGATTGCCCAGTGCATAATTGCTCTTTGTGAGCATCGGATATCTGACAAGACAACAGAACTCTCATTCGTAGTGGCACCGTTGTCGTCTCATCACCGTGACACCACTTCTAGAGAGTGTGACATGATCTTAGACATACATAGATCAAGAACTCGGGCTCACGATACCAAATGTTGGGATTACACACGCGAACTTGTGGACTCAACTTACGGCAGGCGCGGAAGACAATGCGCCGAGAGAGACACACGGATGTTTTGGCGCTTGGTTGCAAGCGCTTGGCGAGCTTTTCTTTATGTTATGCACTTGCGGCGGCACTAATCACAGCTAACAAGTACAAATAAATACACACGGATAGGCAACAACCCATCACCTTAACTCACAACATGATCCAGGCGATTCGGCCACTAACGTGGCCTTGACTCCCATACACCACTACATGAAGCTAACTCATCATGCTCAGCTAAGTCCATGCGGACATGCACACTTGCAAGGCAACTAACCAACTAACCACAACACTCATCATGCACACAGATGCATACATGCAACGATTGGTTCTTTGGCGCATGCAACACCTCTACCGCCTAGAACACACAACTAAACAAATCTAACATGACACATGACAAACTTAATGTCTCACACTTATTATGCAACAAGATGTTAGCTGCGAACAAACAACATGATCGGAAATTCACAGCGGGAATGCATTGCAATCTTCTTACAAGTCATTGTTGAGCCCATGGAAGTACCAAGGGTAGCTTCTCATGATGAGATCTTGGCGGTGCCTCTGATAAGCGAGAACAGGAATTGCAATTGGGAAGGGCCAAGTAATTAGAAAAATAAAGTGCACATAACAATATCTTTATACTCTAATATGACTATCGTGACTAACAAACATAGTCTTTGTGGTTTATTATTTGTTGAATACAAAAAAATACATCTTTATTAACTTAAATTTGGCCCTCTGACTATCGAGAAGATCATATATATTAATAATTTCATTAGAACCGAACTTCCATGCAATTTCTTTCTCGATTAAAGAGATACCCAACTTGGCTCCAGGGAAAACTCTATTGCCGAAATTTTGCCGGTTACCGGTGTTATTGGTGGTGCCGATAAAATTTTATAACGGACAAAATATTTTGGATTTATCTAATTTTCATCAATATTCAAAATTCAATTCAGATTTTAGGTACATTATGTCTTTACATCTGAAAAATTCAAATTTCAATTAAAAAATTTCGTCCAAATTTTCGCCGAAATATTTGGTAACGATCGATTACCGGTTCTATCGGTGGGATCCGATAAAATTTCCAAAACTATATAGTTTTCCTTGCGTGGCTCGGATACACGGAGACCTGAGAGCGTACGATATTCTTTCTTACGACAATCAACTGGGTGTTGATGGAGATTAAAACACTGAAGCTTGTCCCAATTGCTCTGCATGCATGGCAGACTTGCATCGTGCATGAAATTATGCTAGACATGTTATTTTTGTACATGGAACTTGCTTTTCCAGCTATCATGATGTGTGGTTGGATGTTATGCATGCTCCGCTACTTTTGTTGGTACACCGTGTGATGGTTTTCATTTTGGAGCGCGCTGAAGTCTAGTGTTGCTTAATTACTCTTGTTTGATTTCACAGCCAGTACCAATACCATCTGCTCTTGACATAGACAGAAATTTTTGGATCAGAGCACTATCTGATTATCATAATCTACCACGATGTCAAAGGGAGCCTAAGTAGTTTCTGTTGAGTATGACGACTTATATCCTAATCAACATAGAGTAAAAAAAAAATCTTTTTGAGAGGATAATACATGTACAAAATGTTGCATAAATGAACATGATTTTTTAATATAAAAAGGATATGTCTAATTCATAGTCGCCATTTTTTTTAGAAAAACCGGTCGCTTAGATCCAACTGCCCACATCCCCTCCCCAACCACTACATTCACCACCCCGATCCCACCTCTTGTCTCCCTAGCCCTCGCCACCTTGCCAGCGTCGCACCCGACACTGGCAAGGCTTGCCCCCACGAGCTCCTCACATCGCCATTGCACTACCCGCCTACCCCCACCCACCAAGCATGCGAACAACAACGCCCCTGCCACCGAGCCACCATTGCTCCTCCCTCCCTTTGTAGCGGGGTCCCAGTGAACCTAATCTCTAACCCATCGCTATCGGTGAGGCCGGAGACTAGGAAGATGCCACCCCAAAGCATGAATTTTCAAGCGGGTCGTAATTTTCAGAAAAATTTGACTAATTTAAAAAAAATATTGATCAGACAGATTTTTATTGTTGCCGAAAAAACAAATCTATACATGATGCCCTCGCAAAAAGTAAAAAAAAATCTACTTGACGGAGGAATATCACCAGCATATCGTTTTTGATGATTTGTTTCCTTTCGGTTCTTACGGCCCATATCAATTTGGACCTTTTGGAGGCCCAAACTGGGATAAGAACTCATTAACACTTTAACACCCACTCCGTCTCTACCGGTCACCTCCCACTCCTCTCTTCTTCCTCCTCCCTCCTCCCCTCCCAGATCCGATCCGCCCAGAGGCCAGATCCACCGGCCGCTCCCTCCTCCTCCCCCAAAACTCCGGCACGGAAGATCAGATCTGCCCCGGCGTCCGGCAACCATGGAGAAGCCGTGCACCCTCCTGGTGCACTTCGACAAGGGCTCCCCTTCCATGGCCAACGAGATCAAGGCCGACCTCGAGGGCAGCGACGTGGGCGCCAAGGTCGACGCCATGAAGCGCGCCATCATGCTCCTCCTCAACGGCGAGACCCTCCCGCACCTCTTCATCACCGTCGTCCGCTACGTCCTCCTCCGAGGACCACACCATCCAGAAGCTCCTCCTCCTCTATCTCGAGATCGTTGACAAGCGCGACGCCGCCTCCGGCCGCGTCCTCCCGGAGATGATCCTCATCTGCCAGAACCTCCGCAACAACCTCCAGCACCCCAACGAGTACATCCGCGGCGTCACGCTGCGCTTCCTCTGCCGCCTCAACGAGCCCGAGCTGCTCGAGCCGCTCGTGCCGTCGATCCTCGCTAACCTCGAGCACCGACACCACTTCATCCGCCGCCACGCGCTCTCCGCGATCTCCGCCATCTACCGCCTGCCCAACGGCGACCAGCTCCTCTCCGACGCGCCCGACCTCGTGGAGCGCGCGCTCGCCTCCGAGCAGGACGCGGCCGCGCGGAGGAACGCGTTCCTCATGCTCTGCGCCTGTGCGCAGGAGCGCGCGGTCGCGTACCTCCTCACCAACGCCGAGCGCGTTGCCGAGTGGCCCGACCTCCTCCAGATGGCCGCCGTCGACCTCATCGGTAAGGTCTGCCGCTCGCCCAACCGCGCCGACAAGGGCAGGTATATCAAGATCATCATCTCCCTCCTCTCCTCGCTCAGCACCGCTGTCGTGTACGAGTGCGCCGGTGCCCTCGTGTCCCTGTCCTCTGCGCCTACTGCAGTGCGCGCCGCCGCCAATACCTACTGTGAGCTGCTCTCCTCGCAGAGCGACAACAATGTGAAGCTCATTGTCCTGGACCGCCTGCATGAGCTACGCACCTCGCACCGCGATGTGATGGTGGATGTGGTCATGGATGTGCTGCGCTCGCTTGCCAGCCCCAATGTGGATGTCAGGAGGAAGGTGCTGGATTTGGTGCTTGATCTGCTCACCCCGCGAAATGTGGAGGAGGTGGTGACGTACCTCAAGAAGGAGGTTATTAAGACACAGGCCGTGGAGCTCGAGAAGGGTGGTGAGTACCGCCAGATGCTGGTGCAGGCGATCCATGCCTGCACCGTGGAGTACCCAGAGGTGGCCGGATCGGTGGTGCACCTCCTCATGGACTTCCTTGGCGACACTAATGTTGCTGCAGCTGTTGATGTTGTGCTGTTTGTTCGTGAGATCATAGAGACCAATCCGAAGCTTCGTGTGTCTATGATCCAGAGGCTGATCGATACATTCTATCAGATCCGTGCGTCCCGTGTCTGCTCATGCGCTCTCTGGATCCTAGGGGAGTACTCCCTCTCGCTATCTGAGGTTGAGAGCGCCATTTCAACTATTAAGCAGTGCCTTGGGGATCTGCCATTCTACACTGTCTCTGAGGAAGGGGAGTCGACTGATTCGTCCAAGCCACTCCAACCGGTGGTGAACTCTGTCACTGTATCATCTAGGAGGCCTGTTGTTCTTGCAGATGGGACTTATGCCACACAGAGTGCTGCCACTGAGGCCGCTGCTTCAGCTCCAGCTGTTGCTCCTGGGTCATTGGCTTCCACCCAGAACCTCAGATCTCTCATTCTATCAGGTGATTTCTTCTGGCTGCTGTTGTTGCCTGTACCCTGACCAAGCTTGTGTTGAGGCTGGAGGAGGTTCAGCCATCAAAGGTTGAAGCAAACAAGGCGTCTACAGAGGCCTTGCTGATCATGGTGTCCATACTGCAGTTGGGGCAGTCCTCTTACCTTCCCCACCCTATTGACAATGACTCGTATGATAGGATTGTGCTCTGTGTGAGGTTGCTTTGCAACACTGGCGATGATGTGAGGAAGGTTTGGTTGCAGTCGTGCCGCCAGAGCTTTGCGAAGATGCTTGCTGAGAAGCAATTCAGGGAGACTGAGGAGATGAAGGCCAAGGCACAGATCTCCCATGCCCAGCCAGATGACCTTATCGATTTCTACCACCTGAAGAGCAGGAGGGTGAGAGAAAATTACCTGTCATTTCTTTTGTTTTTGCTTTATAAGAATTGCATAGTCCATTTTTACTGGCTAATATGGGTATCAGTAACTAGTTCACAAGCATTCTATTCTAGTTCCAATTAAACCATAGAATGATGCATAAGTAGAGAGAATTTATCGGTGCATTCTGGAGACATTGCATATTTGCCTCAAATTAAAGTATGATCAAGTCTTGCTTTCAGAGTTAATGAAATATTTTCTACTAGACGCATACATTTCATCGTTTAGTGGAACTAGAAACAGAATCTTCACCACAGTATGCAACTACTTCACTTGTATCTCCTAACCAATAGTAACATATAAATTTGTAACCAATAACTGTTAAGATTTTTCTCCCGTTTCATTTGGTCTTTGCTTTAACAAGATGGCACCTTTGGATAGACATTTACTTGCTCTTCTTTAAGCTTATATTGCACACAATATATTTTGTTTATGAAATCAGTTTTGATCAAGTCTTGCTCATGTGTTTTATTGTGATGATTTTGATTTTATAGCAATATTTTGCAATGTGCATGGTCCTTTTCTGATCTATGTTTCTATTACATGGTCTCATTTAATTATATACTGACTGTTTCTTGTATTAACAATTTAACATGGATAGTTAAAGCGATGGCTGTAGAAGGGTTCTGTTGGAATTGTTATTATGATTCACAAGTGAAATTATTTCAATCTTCTAAGAATGTTTTTCATGCTGTTAAGGTAGTACATAGTTCAACATGATTGCCTAGAGCATGTTGAATAGAAACAGACATGGACCATATTATTGCTACAGTCACGAAGATTCGACCTTATCGTTTAATATGGTAACACCTGGACCGGAGTGTAATTTTGTTACTGTATTGACTTTAGTGATAACAAAGCCATAATCATATTCTTTTCGAAAGTGCGGTAATTTGCTGTTTTGCAGTTCGTTGTTCTATTTTTAAAATTTATGCATTTATTCTTGTAGGGAATGAGCCAACTTGAGTTGGAAGATGAGGTCCAAGATGATTTAAAGGCTGCAACTGGTGAATTTACAAAGGATGCTGATGATGCAAACAGACTGAATCGCATCCTTCAATTGACAGGGTTCAGCGATCCTGTGTATGCTGAAGCATATGTTACTGTTCATCATTATGATATTGTACTTGATGTTACAGTCATAAACCGAACAAAGGAAACACTTCAGAACTTGTGCTTGAGTTGGCAACAATGGGCGACCTCAAACTTGTTGACCGCCTCGAACTACACGTTGGCTCCTGAGTCAAGCAAGCAAATTCGGGCCAACATTAAGGTTTCATCAACAGAGACTGGAGTCATATTCGGTAACATAGTTTATGAGACTTCAAATGTAATGGAGCGATCAGTGGTGGTCCTAAACGATATTCACATAGACATCATGGATTACATCTCACCTGCTGCATGTGCTGATGTTGCTTTCCGGAACATGTGGGCAGAATTTGAGTGGGAAAATAAGGTACAATGCCTCTTTTTAAATATTCAGCCTTGCAACTTTTGCAAGATGCTCTCTATTATTTATTTGCAGTTTACTCTATGCTAAAAACAGGCTGTCTTGCTAGCATTTGCCCTCATTTGATTGCAAGATATGCTGAATTTGTGCATTATCCATAGATGGCCATAAATCAGCAAGAAGCACTTTTCACATATGATTAATTTGATTTTTTTTATAAAGTTAATGCCATATACTACTAGTCTACAGTCTACTACATTCATATTGGCATATTGCCATGCAGATATGTTGTATATTTCACCAAGCAATTTACTGGGGTAACAACTTAAAGATTAATTTGGAATTATTTTCTAGCTCTGGTCCAATGTGCTGAAACGTAGGTAAACTTGAATGTTTGTTTTGGTCTGCTGTTGGTTGACTGTTTTGCTATGTCTATTGTTGGTTTGAAAACACCAACATTGTAATTTACTGTTTGTGCCTCTACCAGAGTTAGCTTTGTGGGTCTCCGCACTTTTTTTTGGATTGGCAATTGGCATTGTCTATTTATTCTGGCTGGTGAATAGTGATTAGATCTGGTTGATATGGAATAATACATTGAAATTATCATGCCCATACTCCTTTTTACAGTAAATCTGATCTGTTTGGCTTATATCCTTATACTACGACTATTCTTTCCTTGTTCATCAGGTGGCGGTGAATACTGTGATTCAGGATGAGAAGGAATTCTTGAATCATATAATCAAGTCAACAAACATGAAGTGTCTAACACCACCGTAAGTTTCAAAGAAAACTGATCTTTCAATTGACCTGCAGACTAGAATTATAACTGCTTTGACACATTAATATTACATTTATCTGCATGAATGTCATGTAAACCTGCATAATGCACAGCCACATACAAAAGCATGATATTTATTTCAATACCAAGCATGAATTGGAAATTCATGACTTTACTACTTTACTGTTTATGTATGCCAGATAAACCAGAGTATTTGCTGTTCATTTGCATTGCCCATTTCGGGATATAATGTTGATCTATTTAGGCCAAGATAGCTTCTAGTTTGTTAGATAGTTGAACTTTACTACTTTACTGTTTATGTATGCCAGATAAACCAGAGTATTTGCTGTTCATTTGCATTGCCCATTTCGGGATATAATGTTGATCTATTTAGGCCAAGATAGCTTCTAGTTTGTTAGATAGTTGAGGTGCTTGGGTTATATGTTGGAAAGGTCATTCTGGGTTTCTTCTGCTGCAATTAAGAACTGAGCATAGGATCACATAAACTACAAGAAATGTACTTTAGTTCTTCATTTCACCAAACCAACCTTGCACACACAGGATATCCAAATTGGCCGCCAATTCTTATCCTTTTATACACAACTATCCTTCCAGGAAAGGATACTCTAGAACTATCCAAGCGAGCAAAAGATCTATATTTGCCTTGTAGTAGAAGTACAAGATTAATTAATTTGGTATAACGAAACAGAAAAACTTGCACTTTGAGAACTGCATTTACTGGGGCGAATTGGTTGGATCACTGGAAAGTTGTTGCACCGAACATTGCCAATTTCTAACTGACGGTTGGGACTTGGGAGTTAGAACTTCTAACCAAGGGTTAGGACATGCCAAAAACTTATTCTTTACATTATACTGCTTGTCTGATTTCTAATGCAGTTATCCTTTTTCTGCTTCTGTATGTAAAACTTGACATCAGGTCTGCGCTTGATGGAGAATGTGGGTTTCTTGCCGCTAATCTTTACGCCAAGAGTGTATTTGGTGAGGATGCTTTGGTGAACATCAGCGTTGAGAAGCAGGCCGACGGTAAGCTCAGCGGCTACATCAGAATAAGGAGCAAGACCCAAGGAATCGCGCTCAGCTTAGGAGACAAGATTACCCTCAAACAGAAGGGAGGCAGCAGTTAGCCTGCCCGTGACAACCGTGTCACACGTATATCTCCCCTATAAAGGCCCCATTTGAACTCAATTTTTGCTACTTTCCCCCAATTTTCGTGAGTTCCAATTGTTACCGATGTGCTGGAGTCGGTATGTATGACAGGTGGTAGTAGAGATATCCTACATGAACAGGACTGTGTAGCATTGTGTTGTTCTTAGCATACAAAACCAAGATATGTGCTCTCGATCGATGTTCCATGATGTTTATTCTTTGCACTACTTGGCCTTACTTGTGAATCCTGGCACTGATCTTTCTTGATGTCTTTTATTTGCCATATCCCTGACAATAAATGAATATAGTTTCTAATTTTTGGAGCAAACACAAGGCCAAATTAAGTATGAGAAGGGAACACTCGTTTGAGTTATTTGTTTTAGGAAGGAGAAATGATATCCTTACAGAACCATTTGTCACGCTGTAAAATCAAGAAAACTACATTTGTAGTGGTACATTAATTATGATGACCAAGTGCTCGTGTGTTGCAATAGTTTTCAAATAAAACATAATATAAGTTATAAACTTAGAAAAGTAGTATACATAAAGTAATTATTCATATAAATAAAAGTTTCATACATAATTTGTATCCAATCAACAAGTCATATAGAATCTCATCACAAACTATAAACACAGATAATCTTGTTATTCACAAAAAACCTTCAAATATCTTATACATATGTGTGTATATTTATCCACAAAAAATTATGCCAACTCAAGAGAAAATAGATGACAAACTCATCACCATCACAAGTCCTTTTATAACGGTAAATGTTATCTTTTTTCTACCCAACTACTTCTCTACTCAAAGGAGTAGTGATTCACTCGGGAAAAAAATACACACACATTGACACCACGTGATACATGACAATTCTTTTGCAAATTATTCATGCCAAACTGAAACTACTAAACTGCTCCTTCGGTTTCCTCTTGGTCTCTGACATATGCATCCCTGATTTCATGTAGCTTGGCAGCCACCTCGTGCATGCCGATGCGCTCTTTTGGGGATGACTTGGTGCAACAAAGCCCGATATTCAGCAGAGAAAGGCATAATCGCACTCCGCTTTCCTCTATGGCCATTGGAGTTTCTTTGGAAAGGTCCAACTCCTGCAGAAATTGTGGATCAACAACTGCAACGCCTTAGAAGGGAAGTTGATCTCTGTAAACTTTGCAATACTCATCCATCCTTGAACATGTCATCCGTTGGCCTCCTCCGAATGAATATTTCGAGGAGAACAACCCCAAAGCTGTAAACATCCGAGGCAGTTGAGACCTGACCACCCCCTGCACATTCTGCAGATGGCATATAGGAAGGGCTTAGTTCGCATTCACATATTCACATTGCCAAGTTACATAGCAAGAAAACACAATGCAAAAAAGAGATGGGCAACACTGAGCAACATATCCTATGGTTCCCTTTATTGCAATGGAAGAAGTCGAATTTGAGTCACCGAAAGATGACACCGTGGGATCAATTTTGAACCTTGCAAGTCCAAAGTCCCCAACATGAGCCGTCATATTATCACCTAGAAGAATGTTGCTAGGTTTCAGATCACAATGAACAATGGTTCCTTGGTGGTTATGATGATGGAGGTACGCCAATGCGTCTGATACATCCACCACAATGCTTGACCTTTGAGCTAATGAAATGTAGTTCAACTTTGAAGAGTTTTCGCTGCCTCGAGTTGAGTATAGAAATTTATGCAAGTCCCCTTGTGGCATGAACTCATACACTAGTGCTTTGAAATCATTTCCTCTAGAATCAATGCCGAGCACGCAGCTAGGACGAGGACTAGATTACGATGCCGCACATTTCTCAAAGCATTACACTGCAATGAAGCTCTTCATGCGCCCTTGTCTCTAAGTGAACACTTTCACAAAGCAACCACATTTCCACCTTGAAATAGTTTTCCTTGATATACTGAACTGTATCTTCCACTGCCAATTAAATTAGATGTTGAGAACCCCTCTGTTGCTCTGACAAGATGGCTATAAGAAATTCTAGGAAAACTTGTACCAAATGATGGCAAAGAAATAGATTTTCTCTTTTGTTTTCTTCTCCAGAGCAACAAGACAGAGAGCACCATAACAAGTGACACCATGATGGCTACTGGGATAACTACTTTGAGTATCACAGATAGCTTGTGCTTAGATGAATTTGAAGGCGTAATAGAACATGCCTGTAGGTGTAATTCCTCTGCCCCACCACAAAGCGCCTCATTTCCATCAATTTGTACACCAGTTGCATTCTTGAATATTCCTTTTGTTGGGACCTCACCCTCAAGATGGTTGAATGACAAATCTAGTTGCTCAAGAAGTTGTAGGTTACCAAGAGATGATGGTATCCACCCAGTGAAGTTATTGTGAGACAAGTTGAGAACTTTAAGGGTCCTGATGTTGCCTAATGAAGTGGGGATGCCTCCACTGAAAACATTCTGGTCCAACTCGATGTCTTCCAAACTTTCACAATTACCCAAAGTGCTAGGAATATCTCCGGTATCTTGTTGGATGAAAGTAGCAAATATGTGAGTTGTTTAGCATTGCCAATGCCTGTATGAAGTTGCGCATCTAGGTTGTTGAAAGGTAAGCAAATTTGCACTATTGTGGAATTCTAAAGATCTCCTTTGGTATCTTGCCAGCTAGATCGTTGTTGGAAATGTTCAATACTTTTAGGAATGGAAGTTTTCCAAAGCTTGGGGTATGTGGCCAACTAAGTGGTTTGAATCTAGATAGAGCTCTCCCAATTGAGACAAATTTGCAATGGATGATGGAATGACCCCTTCAAAGAAGTTGCTCAGAAAGATATTTTTGCAAAGTTTTGAGAGTTCCAAGCCATTCGGAGCACACTCAGAAATTGATTCACACCCAATGCTACAATAATCAAAGTTGTGAAGATTTGTTATGCGGAGGGAAAATCCTCTGATAGTTGATTTTCTGCCAAGTGCAGATACTGGAGTTGATTGGAAAGGTTGCCTAATGAACTCGGTACATGCCCTACTAGACGATTCCCAGTCATAGAGAAATCTTGTAGCTTTGTGCAGTTGGCTAAGCTGTTCAAAAACTCCCAGTCTTCCTTGTTATGTGCTTGGAGTTGATTCAATTCAAGATTCAACATTAAGAGTTTTGTAAGTTTGCCAATTGTACTAGGTACCAATCCGGTGAAATTGTTCCTTGATATGTCGATAAAGTATAAATTGGAAGCGTTTGTCAATGAACTGGGGATATGCCCTCGAAAGAAGTTGACATCTAATTCAAGTAATTGGAGATTGGGCAGAGAGCTACCGAGATTGGGTGGCACTTCTCCACTTAGCTCATTGAGGGCAAGGCTAAGGTCGGTGAGGGTAGAAAGATTTAAGATGGCTGTGGAAACCTACCGCTAATCGATTGCCACCCACGCATGATTCTTTGCAAGTTGGGTAACTTTATGAAGTCATTTGGGATGTTGCCCTCGATGTTATTAAGCGTACGCCTAAGCGCATTGATGTTGTGATATTGGAAAGAGAAGCGTGGATGGTTCCAGAAGATTATTAACTGAAATTTGCAATTCTGAAGGTTACGAGGCAAATCTGCAGAAACCGCCCGACTAGTTTATTGCGATGTAGCCACAACACCTTGAGCTTTGAGCAATTTGTGAAACTTGGTATCGCTCCTTGTAGTGTATTATTACTTAGGTAGATAGATTGGAGGCGATGTAGGTGACCAAGGGAAGGAGGGATTTGTCCTGTGAATGTATTTTGCGTCAGGCCTAGATACTTCAGGAATGTTAGGTTCCCAAGTGAAGGAGAGATGTGCCCTACTAAACCTCGATTAGTAAGATTAAGAGAAGTGACACGATGTGGATCCTTCAAGTTGCACGAGACACCTTCCCAATTGCATAAGTGAGTACTGTCATTCCAGGACACCAAGGCCTTCTGTGGATCAAGACTGATTGCATTCTTGAAATCAAGCAGTGACAACCGATCTGTCTCATTTCCATAAGTGGAGCAGATGACAGCATGAGTACTGCAAGCCATGAGGACCAAGAGGAACTGTCCAATTGCACTATCCTTCATGGTAAGTTACTTTGGTCGAATTTAGATCTGGGTTATACGCATAGACAAAAAAGAAACGGGAAATTCAGATCGTCAGAAAATGTTGGCAAATATTCAGTTCTTAGAATCTGAAGTACCTGAAGGGTTTTTTCTTCTTCTTTTTTGTACATCAGGCTTTTCCTTTTTCTCAAGACTTATTTCTGTTCTGTTCCTTCAACAAGAATGCAAGATTCAAAACAAGTGAAAATACAGGCGCGGCACAGTGTTGAGAGTTTTCTTCAGATCCCTATTAAAAAAGGCTCAAGGATCACAAATAGAAAGAGGGGCAGCTAGCTAAGCATGCAACTATGTTATCTTACCTAATCAATTCAATCTAGTCTCTGATCAATCAGCTGAATGCATGAAGTTTGTGAACAGAACTAGCTTAAAGCTAGACGAATGATATGAACAAATGCTTAAACAGGTGAAGTGATGCTTACGGCTGATCAGTTGCCAAGCACAAAAGGCCGGCTTGGCGCTCACCAGCTGTCTGGACGGCCGGCCGGCGCCGTTCACCACCGATGGAGCAATAGCCGGTGAGGAGCAAGGTCACGGCCGCGGGACTCGCGCCAGACCGAGCTGAGCACGTATATAGATAGACGGGCACAGCCTCAGTGCCTCACGCAGGGTTTCTTATAATTTATAGGCGTTCCAGTTAAACAATCACCTATTGCTAAGTTGACTCGACGTTCGTCGTCACTTGCCCATTGAGTGCTTGGTACATCAGTTGAATGTAGAGCACGTCTTGAAGTTGAATCAAGTGACCCGATTTCCATGATATCCGGCGGGCGTGGCTAATCAATACTTCTCCGGGTCTCTACTAAAGATTGGACTCCCTAGCTTGTCGCCATCAACCACTCAAATCAAGGCAGCTTTAATCAGATCTCATACTTAGCTTATACATGTACACCTATACACATATACATACATATATTTGAACTACATCTAATCGCATATATTATTTGGAATTGGATAGGTTTAAAAAACTTCCTCACTACTTTAGTTGTTAGAAATGTCGACATGAGAGGCTGTAGCTAGTTGACCTGAACTTTTGGAGCCGAAACAGCATGCTGCCCGAGGAGTAGGTGAAGAAGAAGAAGGAACGTGTCATGCTCGGGCCTCGGCCTTGTGTGCTGCTAATGGGCCGCCCACTCAAAACATAACCACATGTTGCACCCTATGTGAACGCTCCTTAAGTTCCTTGTTTTATCAGCTGCACAACTAAGCATTACTGTGTTCCCTCTAAAAAAAACTAAGCATTACTGTGAGCTTCTGGGTTATTGATCTCCTATCGATAGTTTTAAATTTTAGCTATAAAATCACAAGAGGTCATGACACAATAAAATGCTTAATACGAATCCGACTTATTTTGGAGCCAATATGAACATAGAGAAGATCGCGTGTATATGATCCTAATATTAGTGTTGAACAATTGATATCGGTGTCGAGGTGTTTGAGAAGCAAAACCTCGGTTTAGCAAATTGTTGGATTTAATGTCAGATTCAAGCTATTCGACCAACCAGAGGTCGACAGTCCGACTCAAATTTGGGATGGTCACATCCATTGTAACATCTCAATTTTCTGAGTTTAAAACCTTTTGAGTAGTTTAGTCTCTTAGAAAAATTCACCAAATTTTATTAGAAGCTAATCAAGCTTAAATGAGACTTTCAAATACCAAATCAATTTAATATACCTAATATGAACATCAATTAATTCTAAAACTATTTTATTTGAGTTCTTTGTGCTTGGAAATATTTTCCTGATTTTTCCTGGAATTTTTCTGAGTTCAATTGCTATTTTTAATTTGCCATTTGGATTTTCTGGTATTTCTAAAATACAAAAGCTATTAAAAATCTCAGTAAATCATTTGGGCTGAATCCTATTCCCCTTGGCCCATTTCTTCCTCAGCACAGTCCAACCGTCGGCCCAACCCGTGCGCCTCCATAGCCCAACCCACCTTCACCACCATGCGTTGCAACCGCGTCTCGCGCCCGAGCTGCAGTCACTGATGGGTGGGTCCCACCTGTCAAGTGTCCCTATCGTCCCTGACACGAACTCTCTTCTTCGAGTCCGACACGACTTCGTTGTCGTGTTTCTTGAGGACACCTCGTCGTCGCCTATGTAAGAGCACCCCGACCCTCGTTTTCTGCACTTGAGCCGCACCGCCCTCGAAAACCCTAGTTATCACCTCGCACTTGTCACCTAGCCGCCAAAATCGCCTGAAGAAGAAAAGCCACCATCGAGCTCTTCATCGTCATCTTGTGTCGTCGTTGGCGAGCTCCAGGCCTCATCGTCAACATCGCCGGCATCGCAAGGGCCAGATCTACGTCTCCGTTGCCTTAACGTCGTCGGAGTGCCACCCTAGCTCCATCGCCGTCAAGTCTGAGCCATCTTCACTGCTTCGACCTCGCCGTCGGCCACCATAGTCCACCTTCGGCCATCGCAAGTACCCCGTTGAGATCATTGCCGCTATAGCTACTCGCTGCACCCCTCCTGTCCTTAAACGCCGGTGATCCTCGGTCCTGGAGTGCCACTGCAGTCGTCCAGGTGTCGCCCACATGGCTATCCACCTTAGCTCCATCGCCCTCATGTCGCCCCGTCAACATCACGTGGCAGCCCACGTGGCATCTATGACATGTGGACCCAACCTATCAGATCAACTGTTTTATAAACCCATGAGCCATAGACCAGTAGACTAGAACCGTAGACCTAGTCCATAGACCAAGATCCCACCAGTCATCCTCTATTTCTTATTTTTTGGATTTTCTTTTAATTCTGAAATCATTGCTGACGTCATGCTGATTGTGAGAACCCGAAAAATTCAAACTAATAAAAACAACATTAATTGTTAATTAGTAGTAAATTAAAATTTTCTAAACCAGATCAAACATAATCTCAGATTAATATCAAACACATCACACAATAGTTTAATACAAGTTCATATCCGCAAGAGTCACAATAGGGTTTGCAAAATCAAAAGTTCATCATCATTAAAACTCAAAGTCAACTACAAGCAAACAAACAATAATTAATACAACCCCTAAGATAAATTACAATATGAATTTCTTGCAAGTGAAATTAAATCATCAATACAAACCCAGAAAAGTAATACAAGAATCCATATCCAGAAATTACAATAGGAATTTATTACAAAAGAGCATACAACATCAATATAACTTAGAGTCAATTACAAAAATCCTTTGCAATCAAAGATAGAACATTAAAAACAAACTCGAAAATAAATTACAATAATTACTTACATCAAAACAACATACAAGAATTCTTTACAAGCGAAAGTAAAATGTTCATACATACTATTACAGCATGAGTACATTTACAAAAGAATAATAAATTCTTGCATGCATGTCATTGAAGCCTATCCTTGTCCATTTTCGCCAGCCGTCAAACGCTTTGAAGCCCTTGTCACGTCCATCGTCCACCAAACAACCAAAAGACAGGTAGTAGCCCAAATGTAATAAAATAGAGTTAGAGTAAAGATGATTGCCGTCAGAGTTCACGAAGATCATCAAGGTTCCCAGACCAACCTAGGTTAGTCAGCACCATCTCACTCCCGTTGGTTTCATCACCCGACAATTTAGAAAACCCGACACCCACGTTATACTGGCTTACTTGAACTGCAAAAAATTCGACAAATAGTGTTCTTTTAACCATTGGATCAAAGCCAAATAGTCCCATGTGAGAGCCCAAGGGATAGGGCATGGGAAAAAATGTCATGCACAGGGAAAGGGAAAAGAGCCAGTTGAAATGCATCTTCCCCATAAGCCTCTCCCCCACATAAAACCATTTCTCACTTCACAGCCAACACAAACACAAACCCATTTCACAGCCAAGCCTCATAACCCCCCTCATTCGCAAGCTTTAACCCAAAACCAAGAGCACACCACCAGAGGACTAACCAGCCAAAGCAAAGGCCAAGAGCAAAGAACTAGCAAGCCAACACTATCTTCATCCCACTGCCACCGCAAAGCTAGCAAGCCAAGCTCACCACCACCATTACACCATCCACAACCCACCACAGAGAGCAACCGGAGGAAAGGAGCAAGGGAGTTGGGGAAGACAAAGGGAGAGGGAACAACACCAGTGAACGACGACGGCACCTGTGAACCACCACAGAACCCAGCAGACAACCACAACCATCATCACCAAGCCAAGCCGATAGGGACCAAAGGAGTAGGTAGAAACAAGAAGAGCACCATCACACAACCGGCGTCACCAACCCGGCTACCACTGCCATTTCCATCCCCAGCCCAACTCAAATAGAGTTAAACCATCCTTCCTCCACCCACTGTTATTTTTGCCTAGCCAAACCACACATGCAAGCTTAGCCATGCACAAAGAGCTCACCAGTAGCATCACCCACATCACAAACCCATTCCTTCACCGAACCCTAACAGTAGCATTTTCTTCTGAAAGCGTGTAATGTTTGGGAGAAATCACGCAATAGCTTGATTGATCACACATGCGGTGTATATGTAGAGTTACATGTATTTGCAACAGAAAAGGAAACAACCTTATCTATAGTAACAAACTCTATCTATGGTAGTAGAATCAATCTAACAATCAGCTAGTAATCAGCGTGTGTTGCCATACGCAACGCGATGCCGTGCGACAGAGGAGTATTCTAACATCCCCCCGCAGTGTCAACCGGGAGCGTTGCGGACGTTGAGACTGGACCGGAACTCTTGAAACAGCGAGGAAGGTAATCCCTTGGTGAAAATGTCGGCGTACTGAGAACTGGATGGCACATGAAGGACGCGAACATCGCCAAGCGCAACGCGTTCTCGGACGAAATGCAAGTCAATTTCCACGTGTTTAGTACGCTGATGTTGTACCGGGTTGGTGGAGAGGTAGACCGCGCTGACATTGTCGCAGTAGACTAGGGTGGCGCGGCGAAGTGGACTGTGTAGCTCCAAGAGCAATTGGCGCAACCAACAGGCTTCAGCGACGCCGTTTGCCACGGCACGGTACTCGGCCTCCGCACTTGACCGGGAGACGGTGTGCTGACGTTTTGACGACCAAGAGACGAGGTTGGCACCGAGGAACACGCCGTAGCCCGAGGTGGACTTGCGTGTGTCGGGACAGCCCGCCCAATCAGCATCGGAGTAGACAACTAGTTCGGCAGGCGAAGTGCGGTGGATGAACAGGCCGTGCTCAAGAGTCCCCCGAAGATACCGCAGGATGCGTTTCACCAAAGCAAGGTGTGGCTCACGTGGATCATGCATGAAAAGGCACACTGTTGTACGCGAGGCAATATCGGGCGCAGTGAAA